>PVKA01024366.1:0-34342 GCA_004027165.1 Ctenomys sociabilis | reverse complement strand
CCCCGGGTGGCCCGAGGCCCTCATGGAGACCCAGTCACAGCCAGGCCTACAGGTACCCATGGGTGGCCCGAGGCCCTCATGGAGACCCAGTCACAGCCAGGCCTACAGGTGCCCATGGGTGGCCCGAGGCCCTCATGGAGACCCAGTCACAGCCAGGCCTACAGGTGCCCATGGGTGGCCCGAGGCCCTCATGGAGACCCAGTCACAGCCAGGCCCACAGGTGCCCATGGGTAGCCCGAGGCCCTCCTTGCCTGGAGCCACCATCAGTGCCCTGGAAGCTGCGGTGGGCACCAGGAGCTGCTCTGTCACCTTGCGCAGCTTCCTGACTCCACACACAGCCTGTGCCCAAGCAGCTGTCCCAGAAGAGCCAAGGAAGTGTTGTGTCCCTTCGTGCTGCCCTTGTGGGTCACTCGAGTCCGACCCCAGGAATCCACTGCAGTGCCTCTGTGTCCCCAGTTCTGCCTCACTGGGAGCTTGAGTACATTGATGCTCAATCCCTGGGCCCCCACCAGGCTGAAAAGTAGCTCAGGTGAGTCTGAGGGGAGACAGGCTAGCTGGTAGCTTCCTGTCCTCACAACGCCACTGTCACAACGTCCCCTTCACTCCTAGCACTCAAGAGGCAGAGGCAGGAGGATCACTGCATTCCAGGCCCGCTGAGCCTACGCGGTGAATACTTCAAGGCTAGCCTGGACTACACAGCAGGAGCCAGTCCCCAAACAAAACAAAATGAAACATCACCAAATCTAGAAGGTTTGAGGTGAAAAAACAAAACAAAACAAAAAAACCTGACCAAAAATATCTCAATAAGCATCATCTAAATGAAACAGCTATAATTTATGGGTGAAGAAATAAAATGGAGCTAAAATATTGGCTAAAATTGACATAAAATTGGGTCAGGTGATTATAGTAAGACATACTAAATCTTTTGCATTTGAGACTGAATGGGAGAAGGATAATAATTATTGAACTTCAGAATCTGGTTGAGTATATATGTTAGAATTTTAAGGACAACCACTCAAAAAATGAAGCAATTAAAAAAAAAAACTAGAGAAGGAAAATAGGTTATAACTTCTAAAATAACAGAGAGGAGAAATGGAGTTTTTGAAAAATTGTAGGGTAAACAGAAAGTACAAAGTTAGATTGTAAAAAACTGTTACAGTATCAAAAATTATAATAAATATAAATGAACCATACTTATTAGTTGAAAGACAGAAGTTACTGCTGGGCATGGTGGCACATACCTGTAATCTCAGCACTTGGGAGGCTGAGGCAGGAAGGTTGCTGGCAGTTCAGCGCCAGCCTATGCTACATGGTGAGTTCAAGGTCAGTCTAGACTATGCAGCAAGACTGTCTCAAAAAAAAAAAAAAAAAAAAAAAAAGTCTGTCAATTCATTTTGTTTTGTTTTTTTTTTAGGACAACCTTATGCTGTTTACAGGAGTACACACTTAAACACATATGGACTCATATTTAAAATAAACTCATGGAAAACAACATAGCAGCAAATATTTACCAAGAGAAAACCAGAACAGCTATAGTAATCAAGGGGAGGGCCAGGCGTGGTGGTGCACTTCTGCAATCCCAGCGCGCTGCAGGCTGAGGCGGGAGGATCGCCATGTGTTCCACGAGTTCAGGGCATCCTGGACTACACAGGAAGGTCCTGTGTCATAAAATGAATGGAAGGGGAAGGGGAAGGGGAAGGGAAGGAAGGGGACAGGAGAAGAAGGAGAGGGAAGAGAGGGGAGGGGTCGAATAAAGAGAGAGGAAGAAGAAGGGAAGAAAGGGAAAGGAAGAAGGGAGGGAGGGAAGGGAAGGGAAGGGAAGGGAGGAAAGAAGCAGGCAAAGTTGCCAGCCAGCCCTACTCATGCCCAAGGGCTGTTGCCCAGCCCCGTCCCAACCCCTTCCACATCTATGGGCACACAGTTAGCATTACCCACGTGGATCCACGTCCTGGGGGTACCTTGGCCACTGTTGGGCCTTCTCAGTCCCTCCAGGCTCCCGACTTGGATCCCAACTAGCACAGCGACTCAAGCGGGATGGAGAGCTAATGCTTCCCCCTGCTGGCCGACGTGTGAACTGTAGCCACCGGGACAGGCTTCCCACTGTGGCTTGGTGGCCCATGCTGTGTGCCAGCTCTCCCGAGGCTGAGGCAGGAGGAAGGCAGTCAATTCCAAGTCAGCCTGAGCTACACACTGAGACCCTGACCAAGATACATTTCTAATTAGAGTGGTGCATGCCAGTCTCCCTGAGGGCAGCGGCTGGTGCATGGAGCTGAACTCTGCAGCCTACTGGGGGTTGTGTGGCGCCTGCACAGTCCTGTGCAAGGACAGGGTCAGCCCCAGCACCCTGGGGCCACCAGGTAGACTTGTGCACCGGCCCGTGTATGTGGACAGGGTACAGTCCCAGTGATGAACCCAGCCTGGTCCTCACTGCTGCTTCCCCAGTACAGAGCTCAGCCAGTTCCTCAAGGCCCTGGGCAGTCCCTTCAGGTTCTTGGCCTCAATTTCCTCACCTGTATAATGGGTTAGGAAGGCCTTCTGTGGAGGGTCACAGGATTGAAACCAGTGTAGACAACTCAGTGAGAATATAATAATAATAAATAATAATAATTAATAATAATAATAATAATGATAATGATAATGATAATAATGATAGAAGGGCCAGTGAGATAGCTCAGCAGACTAAGCACCTGCTTAGGCAAGCACAGGGACCAGGGTTCAATTCCTGGCACCACATGCTACGCCGGCCTGTCCCTGGGCCACTGAGCTGGCCACCTAGACTGGGTGTGTTGGTGTGTGCCTGCAATCCCAGCGCTGGGGAGGCTGAAAACAGGAGGATCACTATGAGTCTGAGCTAAATAATGAGACCCTGTACCAAATACATTAAAAAAAATTAAAGACAGTATATCACACTGACTCATTCACACCCATGCTTATAACAGGCAAGTGCTTATCCTCCCAAGCCATCTCCCCTTTAGTTTAGAGAAGTTTTTTTTTTTTTTTTTTTTTTTTTTTCATAGAACCAGGGATAGAACTCAGGCCCTTGAACTTCCCAGGGAAGTGCTCATTCTACTGAGCCATCTCCCTGGTCCCCCGTGCTTATAACAGCACAACTCATAATATCAACATCTTGGAAGCAGCCTATATGTCCATCAGCAGATTTACACACCATGGAGTACTACTCTGCCATAAAGAAGGATAAACTTGAGTCCTGCGTAAGGGAGTGGCATGCCTGAGACCATAAAGTTAAGTGGAGCAAATCACACAAGCTTAAGTACCTCGTGGCTTCTCTTCTATGAGAAACCTGGGCTATAAAGAGCAGAATGAAAGGGAAATGATAAGATACAGGGACTGATCTTCTGTACCAGGAAGGGGAGGCAGAGAGAGGGGCTGAGCACTCCCCAAACTGCACAGTGCTGCCAGCAGGAGCAACACTAGCAAGCACCACAGGACTCAGCGCAACTGACCCCGCCTACCCGTTCCCAGGACGACATCAACATTGCTGCTTTGCTGCTGCAGCCCGTGGCCCAGCCGAGCTCAGAGCTAGGGGACCCCACACAACCGCGGTATGGTGGGCCGCCCTGCTCCCGGCCACCCGAGCGCCACATCTGCCAGGCTGCCTGCCTCGGTTTTCCAGGCGCCACGGGCGTCCCGGGGCGTGCAGGAGGACGAGCTGTGGAGAGAACTGGTAGGAGCTGAGCGGCGGGGACAGCGGCGCTGGTGAGTGCTCTCCAAAACTGCTGTCGACTTGGGGTTTAGGGGGAGCCTAGGTGGGAATCCACGGTCTGCGCATGGGGTGGGCGGGTAGACAGAGCAAGGGGCATAGCCAGCTGTCTGTTTTATTTTGAGACAGGCTCTTGCTAAGTTGTCCAGGCTGGGCTCAAACTTGCAACCTTCCTGTCCCAGCCTCCTAGAGCTCCGGGATAAGACAGGTCACTACACCTGGCTAAAAAATCAATTCCAGTAGAAATTCCATTACCAGCGTGGCGTGTGCTGCTCCTCACCCTTGACCCTGCCTCTGCCCCACCCACAGGCCTGGGACATACAAAGGCTCCTGGCCTTGAACACCAGGTTTTCTTCACAGAGGGAGGGAAGTGTCCTCATAAGGGATCTGGAGGCATTTGGAGGCACAGGTGCGAATGGGCCACAGGTTTCCTAGCAACAGTGTCACCACCCAGAAGAGGCCTGGGCCACTATACAAGACAATTCAATTACAAAAGATTTTGGTTGGGGGTGCTGGCACACACCTGTGGTCCCGGCCAAGGCAGGAGGAACAGAGTGTGAGCGCCTCTGGGTAGTTAAGTGACTCTGTAAGGTCTTGGGTTCAATCCTCAGTACTGCAAAATAAAATACAAGAGAAAGAAAGGATTAAGATTCACATGGCCAATGTACTTTTTCTTTCCAGGACTGAGAGCTGGGGATTCCTAAAAGACTATGACCCCATGGTAAGGTAGATGCTGTCTTAGCAGGAAATTATCTGCTCTTTCCTTCCCTCAGTGGCTGCTCGTGGAGTATGGAGTCTGAGCTCCATGCTGTATGGGTGGGTAGTTTTGCTCTAAGCGAGTCAGGGTCTGGTGGGAAAGAAAATATTTACACCAAACAGTGAGAAAAATTTCCATGTTTGTTTATCATATTGAGATGGAGCAGCTGGGAATGGCAGGCATTTGATGCCGGAATGTTTCCCTACTGCGCAATGTGTGTGCCAGGGCCCCAGGGAAAACCAGCGAGGGTAAAAATACACCGGAAGTGAATTCCCTGGGTTTGAGCTGGGCGTGGTGGTGCAGGCCTGTAATCCCAGCACTCGGGAGGTTGAGGCAGGAGGATTGTTGTGAGTTTGAGACCAGCCTGAGCTACAAAGTGAGCTGAATTCCCGGGGTTTGATGGAAGTACCACCTGTATGCAGCAAGCCTGGCCTCGACACTCAGGGAGTTTTTCTAAGCGGAAGAACTTGCTGGGTGTAGTGGCGCAGGCCTGTGATCCCAGCACTGGGGAAGCTGAGGCAACAGGATCGCTTTGAGTTCAAGGCCTGAACTGCATAGTGAGACCCTGTCTCCAAAGCCAACAAAACACAAAGCCAGGGAGGCCCCCTGATCTCGGCCATATCCCAGGGGTGCATGAGGCTGTGACTCTGATGTGTCCTCTCCTCAGGGCAACAAGAAGGAGCAGGAGCAGCTGCCGGAGCATGTGCCTCTCTTTTCGGACACGGTGCCCAACTCCAGCAGCCAGGTGGTCGGCAGCAGGCTGGCCACGCCGCTTGGCAGGGCCCTGGTCCACATGGACTTCGCATTTGTGGAAGGGATGCGCAGGAACAGGCCAGGAGCCGGGCTGCATCCAGCCTAGGACAGGGCAACTCCTGGGCAGGTAGGTTCAGGGGATGAGGGGACACAGAACACCAGTCCAAACACCAGGCATGTGCCTGGGACCCCAGCACTTGGAGGCTGAGGCAGGAGGATCACCATGAGCTCAAGGCCAGCCTGGGCCACACAGTGAAAACAGAACAAAGCAACAAGAACCCCACTAAGCAGAGCAGCCACTTCCTTCCTCCATCCCCTCAGAAATGCCCTTGGGCGAGAACAGCCAGTGCATGTGGCTGCTTCCTCTCGGACCCACCTGTGTCATGTTCAGCCTCACAGCTGGCCTGACGGCTGCTTCATCTCATCCCTCATGCTCCTGGTGGAGACCGGCACAGAGAGCCACACAGCCAGCGGGCAGTGGAGCTGGGCTTCAGACGGGTTGAGGGGCTCCCCGAGCCTCAGGCTCAAGCAGAAGCCCAGACCTGAGGCAGCCGAGGGCAGACACTGACCCAACCTCAGGAAGCTGAGCTATGATGATGGGGGTTCAGCTTAAAAAGTTGAGCTATCTCTTTCTGGCTGCACTTCAAATTGGACGTTTGCCCTGAGCTCCAACCTCAGCCCTCTTTTAGATCAGATCTCTCTTACTCAGTAACCCAGGCTGTGCTGGAACTTGGGATCCTCCTGTCTCAGCCGCCGAAGTGCAGGGCTGAGCGTCTCTGGCTCCTATGATGCCAGGCACCAGTCCACCCCATTCTGGCTCCAGGGCTGTCTGTGGGACTGGGCTGACCTGGGCTGCAGCTGCAGGATGGGAGAGGACCAGGCCTGCCTGCCTTGGGATCAGGGTGGCTGCAAAACCCTGTATGACCTCCTCTAATAGGACTCTGCTCTGCCCTTCGTGTCCCCGCTGGAGCCAGGGGATTCCGACCGAGGACCTGCATAGGATCCGGGTGCCAGCCTCTTGCCCCTTTGGGCCAAAGGGGGTCAGGTGATGCCGCTTATCCTAGTCCTCCAGCAGGCTGAGGCAGGAGGATCAAAAGTTCTAGGTTGGCCTCGAATTTAGTAAGACCCTGTGTCAAATTAATATATGTATCAGCTCCACACAATGAATGTAAACATTATGTATTGCACACACATGCTAATAAAAAATTAAAAACAAATAAAAAGGGCTGGAGATTACCTCAGTGAAAGGCTCAAGCCATGGTTTCCTTCCGCAAAATCCCAAAAGAATAGGCTGTGAATTTATCTGCTCTCTAATTTATCCGCCTTCGAAGAGCGTCCTTTTGCTCTCTAAAGCTCCCTCATCCTGAGCACTTCAGCGGGATCCGAACCAGCGTAATAGGAGGCAATGGGGACAGTGTCTCAACCAAGAAAGGAACTGGGCGGGGTGGGGCCGCTAGGAGCAGAGAGGCGGAGTGAAGATGGGTGGATGCGGGCTGACCTGCGGGGCCAAGGAAAGGGGCTGAACTATCTAGGGGCGGGGCAAGTTGGGGCGGGACAGATCTGAAGAAGACGAATAGGCGAGAGCAGTGAGCGCGTGGGCGGTGCGGATCACGTGGGTGGGGCCGTGGGCGGGGAGCGGGAAGCCGGAAGGCTTCAGCTCGGGGCCTCACCCTGCTGGCTCGCCATGGAGGCTTCCCTACTGTGGTTCTGCAACTGGAGCACGCTGGCTGTGTGCGCCGCGCTCAAGCTGCCGCAGATCCATGCCCAACTGGCGGCACGCAGCGCGCGGGGTGTCAGCCTCTCCAGCTTGCTGCTGGAAATGGCGGGGTGAGCTCCCCGGCGGCCGAGGGAACAGGGTCACACAGGGCGGGGCGGCCCCAGGAGCTGGGCCAGGGGCGCTTGTGGGCCGCGCCCACCGCGGTGCTCCGCTAGGTGCGACTGAAGAGGGGAGGCCGGGCTCTGCTTTCTTGGCCACATTTTTTATTTTTTGAGAAGGTTGTTCAGGGCTGGGCTCGAATTTGCGATCTTCCTGCCTCAGCCTCCTGTGTGTGACACCATCCCGTGACACGTACACCTCGAGCCCCACTTTTTCCAGTAAAACACCCGACACTGTAAACCTCTTTTCCGGCCAGATGCCCTCTCTGGTAAGGGGAGTGTTTGGGGGCTTGGGCAATGTCGAGATGAGTAGAGGAGACGAGACTGCTGCAGGTGCGGGCTGACCTGCCAGAAATCTGGCTGGGAGCCCCAACTCAGAGCCTAGGAACAGAAACACAGCAGAACTGGGGGTGCAGGGTTGTCATCCCAGCACTCTTGAAATGCTGAAGCTGGAGGATCTCAAATTCCTCCCACAAGTTTGAGCCCACCCTGGGCAATTTAGTAACAATGAGATTCAGTCACAAAATAAAAAAGAACTGGAGGCAGAGCTTAGTGCAAAGGCCCAGGCAGGGGTGGAAGTGGTTCCGGGGAGGGCGTGGGGAGCCGGGTGTGGTGTTGGCCTGAGTCCACACGCAGTGGAAATCTGAGTCTTCGGGCTACAGGGCGAGCCGGGCCTGAAACTCAGCCGCTCCAACTGCTCAAACAGAGTCCAGAGGCCATTCTCAGCTGGGTCTAGGCCCCAGTAGCTGTGATGCAGTTTTGAGGTTGGGGTGCACTTGATCCCATCTCCACCCCCTTGGGGCCCACACCTTTCCTTGGCGGTACCAAGGATTGAACTCAGGACCTTGTGCTTTGCCAGGCAAGTGCTTATTCTACTAAGTTATCTCCCTGGCCTGAGAGGGCTTAGCTGTGCGTGCCCTTCCCTAGTCCTGAGGGGCAGGGGGTCGGGGGGGGGGACACACAGGCTCCTTGCCGGCCTGGGGCCCAGACAACCTTGGGGGCAGGGACTCTTATGCCCCCAGCTCTGAGCAAAGTTTGAAGACTAGTCACCTGCTGCAGGGGGCCCAGTCTAAGGAACTCCAGAGGTGCCTGTGACACAGGGCTAACAAACTGCACCTGCAGACATTTTAGCTTTTATTAGGACATAATAACCACATTCAGTACATGTCCATAATGTTTTTATGAAACAAGGTCTCACTAATTGCTGAGGCTGGGCTCAAACGGGATCTTCCTGCTTCAGCCTCGTCCAGTGCCAGGATGACAAGTGTGGGTGGCCACATCCCACACGGCTAGCAGATGACCACCTTGAGATGGTCATCATGGCACAGTCATGGGCTTTGCACATAGTGTGGCACCCAGCAGCTGGTGGCCAGACCCCAGTGGTGCAGGTCACTGAGGTGACATTTCATCCAACTTTCCAAGTCTTCCTCTTGAACCCTAGGCTCTAAAACTTGGCAGAGGTGCCAGCCTTGGGCTGCGTGGCTGCAACTGGGCTGTGACTGTGTGCCTTCGCTCTTCCCAGGTTCCTGGTCTTTCTCCGCTACCAATGTTACTATGGCAGCCCGGTGCTCACCTACCTGGAGTACCCCATCCTCATTGTGCAAGGTAGCTGCCCTTGCACATCCATTGCGCCCACATCCCTGGTTGCTCCCAGAGGTTCCCCTTCGTCCTTTCACTGCAGCCTTTCTTCCAGATGTTGTCCTCCTGATCTGTGTCTTTCATTTTAACGGGGACATGAAACAGGCTGCACCATACCTGGCTGTGTATCCTTTAAATGTCTGAGAATCTGAATGGGACCATCCAGGTGGCTTAGTGGTGGAGCCCCTGGTTGAGGCCTGGGTTCCATCCCAGCTCACACGCATGCGCATGTGTGCCAGTCATGATGTCACACATCTATAATCCTAGTGCTCTGGAGGCTAAGGCAGGAGGAGCACTGAGAGTTTGAGGCCAACCTGCAGTACAAAGGGAGACCCTGTCAAAAAACCAAAAAAATAAACCAACAGCCAGTAAAGCATCCCCAGGTCTCCCTTTGGCTTCTCTGTTACCCTTGTGGTCCAGGTTCTTCTGTAGAGGTAGGAGGGTGGATGGCAGGGTGGCCAGTGACCCTCAGCTGTGTCCTTAGCCTTGGATGAGATTTGCGTCCTCCTGGTTTGTTCTTGGGCTGCACAAAGGGGTCATCGACGTGGCCATGGTGAGTGATGAACCCTTCTGCACGCATGGCCCCTGCTCAACCTGCCTGCCATTGGCTTTAGATCTACCCACCGAGCCACATTCCCAGCCCTTTTCCCTTTGTTATTTTGAGACAGAATCTTGCTAAGTGGCTGAGGGTGGTCTTGCACTCTGGGTCCTCCTGCCTCAATTTCCTAGTGCTAAAATTATGGACTTTTTAAACCTCCAGGGTCTCTCCACCCATACCTTGCCCACCTGCTTTCCTGGCCAACATCACATGTCCAAAACCGTCACCACCATCCCTTCTCTCCCACCCTACCTGCTCCTGCACTTTTCTTGTCTTCATCTTAGACTTCCTGTGGCCTAAAAAAGGGACGTAGGCCAGCCCTGGCTGCTCTTACCAGCTGGCTGCCCCAGCTGGGTGCAACCTTAGCCCCCCATGTCTCCAGCCCACCCCATTCTCAGCACAGGCCCTCAGCAGCTCTGCTGTGCAGGTGGCTGCAGGGCATGCTCAGTGCAGCACGCGTGGGGCAGGACTCACAGTCAGTGAGTCTGAGATTTCAGGGCTGTGCCTGCCATGCTGAGTGCCGTTGTTTGGCTCAGGCAGCCTGCGTTCCCCAGACTTGGGAACCCAGGAGCCTGGGCTATACTCTGGAGGACAGCTGTGGTTAGCAAAGACTGCTGTGCTGTGAGGCTCACTCTTGCTTCCTGTAGGACTCCTGGGCTGGAGGAAACCTCTCACGGTGACATTTGAGCCCCTACCAAACCGGTTTCAATATTGTGCAGATGGGTGACCATTTGGCCTGAAAACTTGCCTTCATAAGCACTGTGAATTGTAGGGTGTGGTGGTATATAGCCATAACCCCAGCATTCAGGAGGCTGAGGAAGGAGGATTGCTAAGAGTCGGAGGCCAGCCTGGGCTACGTAGGGGAGACCTTGTCTCTAAAACCCAAAACTGAATAGCATGGTGACTATCTGCTGCTCTTTGGCTTTTTCTTTTGACATGGTCTCACCGTGCAGTTCAGGCTGGCCTTGTGCCCACTTTTATAGCTGCCAGAGTGATATTCCTGTCTCAGCCTTTCAAGTGCTGGGATTACAAGCATGTATCACCATACCCAGTTCTCTTTGGCTTTTTAATGAAAGGACTTGGGGCTTTCTTATCTGCAAACAGAACTTGTGCACATTGGTCAGTGCAGCCAGCAAGCTGGCCCAGCTCCAGTACCTGTGGAAGGCGCAGGACTCAGGCACTGCCAGTGCGCTCACCTGGGGCCTCTCTGCCTACACCTCTGCAGGTGAGGATGCACCCTGGCTGGTGGCCTTGGCCACTTGGCCTCCCTGGAAGCTGATGAACTCTGTATCTAAGCATTTCTGTCCCTTGGGCTTTGGCATTCTACAAGCAGCTCTTCAGCTAGAACCTGCTAACCAGGAGTGTCTGTATTTACAAGGTGGGGTCAGCTGGACATGGTGGGGCATGCATTCCTGTAATCACAGCACTAGGAAGGCTAAGGCAGGAGGATTGCTGTGAGTTGGAGGCCAGCCTGGGCTACATAGTGACCTCAAGGCCAGCCTGAACTACACAACAAGACCCTGTCTCAAAAACCAGAAACAAAACACACTTTTAAATTAGTGGGGGCAGGAGGCATGCAGGTTAGCTCAGTTATTTAAATTACTTGCTTGGGCAAACTCAGGCGAAGGGGACTGCGGTTCAATCCCTAGCTCCACATGCAGTACCAGACCCGCCCTTAAGGCAGCCCCCCCACCCCCAAATCCTTCTCAAGTTTAGGGGCTTGCGGGTTAGCTCAGTTGTTCCAGCACCTGCTTGGGCAAACTCAGTCAGGTGCAGGGGACTGCAGTTTGATCCCCAGCTCCACATGCTGTACCAGACCCACCCTTGAGCCAGCCCCACCTCCCCAAAAAATGCTTCTTCAATTAGTGGGGGCCTTTTCTGAAGCTACTGGCTTGTGTGCAAGTGAAATTTGGTAGTTGCTTTTTGAGGTTGGGTTGTGGGTCTCCCGGTGGTCATGAACTACAGGACTGCTTCCTGTTCTGACCCATGTACACTTTGCAGGAACTGTCAGCACCACGCATTGTATTTAAAGATACTGGCCAAACACCAAACTGTCTACAAAGCAAGTTATTTATGCTGCCACTTTTCTTTTTCAGCAAGAATAGTAACAACTTTCATGACCACTGGTGATCTGGCAGGTAAGCAGCGCTTTGCTCCACTTTCTGTTTGTTGGGTGTGGCACTGGCTAGCCTCCTTGTGGTGCAAACTGTCTTAAGGCTTAATAGGTCAACTCACCTTGTTTCCATTATAGACCAGAGGAAATTGCTTGGCTCACACCATCACCAGGTGTGAGGCTTTGCCTGTTGCTGGACCTGCCATAGAGGAACAATGGGAGTCCTGCCTTGGGGAGGTCCATTCACTTCAGCAGTGAAAGTAGTGTGGCCTCCAACTCGTTGTGTAGCCCAGTCTGACCTTGAGCTTGAATCAGTCCTCCTGTCTCAGCCTCCGGAGTGCTGGGATCACTGGTGCATGGCACCACACCACACCACACCGAGCCTTTTCAACTCCCAATGGAGAGTACTCTGTGAACCCTAGGAAGATGGTTAGGATAGAGGCAGCTCTGTGCTTGCTGATTTCAGTGAAGACCAGAAAGTGTCCCCAGTATACAGACTCTGGCAGGAAGATACTGAGAAATGCAGCTTCAGAATGGAAGCCACGTCTGCTCGGGGGTCTCAGAGGCTCTAACTGGGTCCCAATACAGTATTTTCTGCCAACTCTGATTACAGGATTAAAGTCAGCCTACTGAAGCATAAACTTTGTTGTAGTGGAGAACAGGAGAGATGGCCTGGGTCTGTCTTCCCTGCTGACTCAAGAATCCCCAGCAGGGTGCGGAGTCAGACCAGCACTATCCCCACACCAGACTCACACAGAAAAATCACCTGAGTGGGAATGCTCAGTGGGATCTGTGTGCTCCGTGCCGCTGCTCCTGGAAGTGAGCAGTGTGCGAGGGTGAACTTCAGAAGCAGAGGAGCTGTGGTGTAAACTTCAGTTTCATGTCCTATTTGTGCTACTTTTCCAAGGGACCCTGTTTCACAGCTCTTCCTGGTTACTCCCTTAAACAGGCTTGGACAGTGGCCTGTTCTTCAGATGGACCCCACTGTCAGGGTGCATTACACTGCTGTGTGCACAGAGCGGTCCACATTGAGACTCACAGTGAGACAGGGACTGTGAGAAGCGGAGGGTTCTCCTGGTCAGAGCCAGCGCTCAGTAGTATTCTTCAGGAAGTCATGCAGTGTAGGAAGATCGTTTCTCCAGGGAGTTACTTGGGGCTTGTTGGCAAGCCTTTTTTTGGACTTGTTTACAAGGAGGAAATGTCCATCCAGAGTATGAAAGGTCTTAATTTCCACACTTGCTTTTTTCTCTCTGTTGCAGTTCTTACTCGCTTTGTGATCATGCTAGCCCTAAACATCTGGGTGACAGGGACAGTGCTGCACTACAGAAAGCCTGGCTCCAAGGCCGAGTGACAGCCACATCGCTACTGCTCCAGGACGGACTGGGGTGACTGAGCAGGGAGCAGCGCCCACAGCTTTGCCAAGAGCTCCTACACCATCTAGTCACTAATTCCAGAATCTTAAATCCAGAGGTTTCATGGACTTGCAAGACCTCCTTAAACATGAGTTGTAAATGCCACTTTCCATCCCTGCCTCCAATCCTCTGGGACCAGCAGGGCTTGGACAGCTTTTGTGGCATCCTGGTGCCCATGGACCCTTCCCTTTGCACTCCACGGCCCAGGCCGCCTGCATCACTCTAGCCTCTGGAGGTTTTAAGAGTTCCCCAACATCCTGATGGAACAAGACACACAGAAGCAGAGGTGTGGCCAACAGATAAGGCTTACTCTGGGGACCATGTATACCATGCAGGAATGGAGGGATATAAGTCCTGGTTCTGGGTGCACAAAAGTGTCCTCATTCACATATGCCTTGCGGGGTTCTGAATAACTGCTGCTAAATACTGCTCCTCTTTCACTATTTTGCTAGGAAATTTTGTTTTCATATAGTGTCCAAAATAAAAGGAATTCCCAAGGCAGTACTGTGAGATGTACTCACTCACTGTAGGGGGAGTACAGTTCCAGCAGCCTTCCTCAGATCCAGAGCCATGTGAGGGCAGCCACCACCCACTCGGCTGTCATTGGATTTGGTGCCACAGGTTTTAGCTCTTAAGAATCTATGGGTTCTACTGTCTTCATTGTATCTTATTCTAAATATGATGCTAAGGCTGTTGAATACTGAAATTCTAACATTCAACTTCAGAGGATCTGTTATATGCAGGAAGTAAATGGATTTGGACATGCTTTTCTCATATAAAATAAACTTTCATAATTTGAAATCTAAATCTTGAGCCTATCATTATTTTAAATTATGTGGGCCAGGGATATACTAAGTGGCATAAATGCCCATCTGGTTAGTACAAGGTCCTGAGTTCAATCCCTGGTACAAAAAAAAAAGAAGTATGGTTCTTAATAAACTAGTTAAAAAAAAAAATTAAGATCTTTATTTGGTATAGGGTCTCACTATACAGCTTAGACTTGTAGTGATTCTCCTGTTTCATCTTCCCCAGCACTGGGATTAGTGGCACGTGCCACCATGCCCAGTTTTGGGGCTGGCATGGTGCACCCAGGGTTCTGGGGCCAGCATGGCATGTAGTACTGGGGATAGAACCCAGGGATCAAACCCGGGTCTTTGTGCTTGCCAGGCAGGCACTTAAGACTGTCAAGCTATCTCCCCAGCCCTAAGTTGGTTAATTCTTTTAGAACTATTTCTTGGGACAAACAGGAAAGAGAAACTCAGTGCCTAAAAATAAATTACTCATTTTATGTAGTTCAATTGTAGCTGACATTTTAAAAAATCTGAGTTAGCTTTTTCTCACAAATGCTTAGAAAATGTACATTAGTATAAAGATTGTGATATTTATTCCAACAAATGTTTTATGTACCTGCACCATACAGTTTAGGGACGTAATTAGCTGAGGTGTTTCCTGTTTTCCCTTTGGACATTTCAAATGCAATGCCGTCCCCCACCACACCTCCCGTGGCAGAAACCCTGTAAAGCAGACCCTAGTGCTGGCCTACACTATCCTTACCAACTCCAGTGGCATTTTTAGGTCTGCAATCTTTAGATGCCCAGGCTCCTGGCTGAGACTCAGTTCTGCCTGAATTACATGATAGGACAGGAAGTTGGAAGTTTAGGGCTATAGTCACAAAACTCTACCCCATCTTTCTGGTTTTGTTTTGTTTTTTGAGATAGGGTCTCACAGTGTAATCCAGGCTGGTCTTACAGACCCAGGCTGGCCTCAAACTCAGCAATCCTGTCTCAGCCTCCCAAGTGCTGGGATCACAGGATGTGCCACCCCACCTGCCTATTTATCCCATTATTTCTTTCACAGAAGACACAGTTTTTGGTAATCTTGTGAAAGTTGCAGCATTCTAAGACTATTTCACAAGAAATGTATAAAAATATTTATATCAATTTCTTTTATTGATTTTTTTTTATAAAAGGCAGGCATAAAATACAATTACATTACTACAAAGATGCAACAAAATTTAAAAAAAGTAAAATCAATGGAGGATGATTTTTGTTCAGGGGACAGCTGATCAAATACTAATGATCTCAACCATGCAGTTCCTAACTTACACAATTCCAAATAAAAGTCATGGTGGGGACAGGGTCAAGGCCAGGCCCTGGGCACATGCCCAGCACTGTCACAGAGTGCCCTCCCTCAAAGTGCTTTAAGTCGATGGGGCCAGGGCTGGGGATGCCCTCCGGAAACCTGAGCACCTCACTCTTGCTCCAAATCTCACCCAGTGGAGACAGGGAACTTAAAGCATCTCCTGGGAGGCTTCCGAAGCCTAGGTTTCTCTCACCCTCTAAATCCCATCAGGAAGGTTAAGGAGGGCAGCAGAACTCCTTCCACTGTAGTTTGGCAAGCTGGAGTGTTTCTGCTTAGGGTCTGGAGATAAATGGATACCAAGTAGGTCTTTCAGGGCCAGGTTCATACAAAATCAGCACAAGTTAGTTAAAAGCACTAACCTTTAACTTAGGGCCATCAGCACAGTGATCCATTAGAGCATTTTAAACTTTCAGATAAATTTTATTTTCTTAAAAAAAATCTTGCTTCTAGATAGTATGTTTTTAAAAATATTTTTAAAAATTCATTACACAGTAACTTTCAACAGTAATACCAGCACTAGTTTTCATTCTGTCTCGCTATCCCCCACAAAAGTAAAAAGCAAGCCAACTGAGAAAAGCCCAGTATTCACTATTTCTGAGTTCCAATAGGAGGTATTCATGGCTTGGAGAATCAGGTGTGGGAGTATAAATATTTATCTTGAAGTTTTGGGGCCTAAGGAAAACTGGCACAAAAATGGGCTGCTTTGTATTAGGGGACAGGGGCAGTGCTGGTTCGGATTAGGACTGTATTAGTGCTCCTGCAAAGGACAGATCTCCTGTCCCCTAGCGACCTTCCTTGGAGTGCCCTCATCTCTCAGTGTCTTTCCTTACACCCTTCACATTAGTTTTCCTTGTACAGTTGTGTCACACCACAATTCTCATATATATATATATATATATATATATATATATATATATATATATATATATATATGGCATTTAAATTTTAAACTTTTGCCTGTTTTACTCAAATACTTCAATTACTTGTGTAAACTTGAAATTATTTCACCTTAATAAAGTTTATTAAAAATATATATATATATACTCTCCAATTCAGAATAGGATATAACCTCCCATAGTGTAACAAAATCTTTATATAAAATATTCAGTCTCCTTTTAAACAACTCTAATGAATGGAAACATCTCTTCTATATAAATTTTATATACTTTTCATTTTTAATCTTACTTTAAAAAAAAAAAACAAAAAAACAAAGCCAGCCCACTGTGCTGGCCCTCTGCAGGGCTGTGTCCCCAGGATGCACCAGGCCCCAAAGAGGGCCTGAGCACTGCTGGTGTCCACAGTGGTAGCAGTGTGGGGCGCGAGCTCAGCTACGGAAGCCCCTCCTCCCTCTTCCACTGAAGCACTGGGGCTGGGACTCAGCACTGGACCCAGCTTCACCAGGACACGGTGTGGCAAGGCTGAGACAAGCCTGTATGCCGTTTCACCCTGCACTGGTCACTGCAGCCCTGTGTGGCACGAGTCAGACCTATCTGGGTGTCCTGCAGGAACCCCGAAGCCGCATTTGAAAGGTGAAAGTCAAGGCCAGTGCCCCTGGGCGGCTTCTCCCAAGTCCTTGACCCAATACTGAAATATTGCCATACATAGTTGTGTGTTTGAGGATCACATTTAAATATTTAAAATATATCTACAGTATACCTTAGTTTTCTTTATATTTGCTACAAGTTTTGAATCTTGAGTGTGAAAATGTAAAAACAGACATGTATATCTTTACCAGAAATAAAAACACAAGCAGAGTAGCTGGCAAAATCAAGCAGAGCAGACACTGCATGGTCAGGGCTGGTACAGAGCCAGTATGAGGCTGGGTGGGACCAGGCAGACGGGATGGTCCCCACACCAGCTGTACTGTTTTTATGACAATCCAAAACACTGTGGTATACCATCAAAATAGGCTGACACTGATTTACCACGTGCACAATTTTTCTTCCACAATACAAGTTTGCGTCCTAAGAGTTGAAGACTTGTATTTTTTCCTTAAATACAGAAAAGGGGTTGAAACTGGGAAAAGAAATTAAATTAAGGCATCCAAAGTGGATAACATGGCCTATCACAAAACAGGAGGGGACAGAAGAGGCCAAGCTCTGGTGACAGCAATGCTTAGCACATGCATGCAGCTTCTACCGGTGCATGAGGAGAGCAACTCTGGCACTATGCCTTCCACAGTCATGGTGGCAAGTCAAGTATGGGATCCATCAGTGGATGGAAAAGTGACCTGGGAATTGATGGAACCTCTTGTCTTGTCCTAGCGCTCACCACGGACAGTGCCACAGTCACTCAAAGAGGATACAGCAGCACTGTATGTCTAAACCCTTTCAGGCAATGTGCTGGAGGTCGCTATTGGAGGTGGAAGAAGCCTTCCTGTGCTTGAGCTCCTCTCCACATGGATGCAATGTAGTGTGAGCAACGCCAGGGAGCGTCATGGTGCAAGGGGGAGGAGCTGGGGGTGGCACCCTGCCTCAGGGGCTGGTCAGCACTGGCTCCATTTGTTCCAAAGGAGCCCAAAACCTGCTCTGAGATCTATAACTTATATTACAGGAAAAAGGGGTATATGTGTCCATCCTTCAGGAAAATATAGCTTTCTACTAAGTTCCAGGCCATCACATTTCAGTCTTGTTTTACCTGGAAGAACACAGTTGCCTTGGATGACTGCTTTTGTAGAAGGCAATTAGCTAGAAAGAAAGAGAAAGCAAAGTCAGCTGACACAGTGTAGCAATGTGAAGCATTAACTCCTCAGAAAAGCAGTTGGTTCACACTACTGAACTGTACTGTCTTCTAACTGCTACATTTCTAACATCTAAACCATGCAGAAGCATATTTAGTCACAATAGTTTTTCTAGGTACATGCAATTAACTGTGTTCTTTCTTTGTCAGTACAACAGTGGACTTTGTTTTTTGTTTTTACGTAGTTCAAACTGGCCTTGAACCCCCAGCGATCCTTCTGCCTCAGCCTGCTGAGCACTTGGATGACGGGTGCATCACCACACCTGGAAACAGTGAACTTTGGAAGCCTCATCCTGGCTGACTGCACACAAATCTCAATGCAGATAAGCAGCTCTAGGGTTAAAAGCATAACACAGAGCAGCAACGTATCTGGATAGAAGTTTGACTTGGTTGCAGCTGCTAGCTGAAATTTATTTCTTACATATAGAAAAGGGCTGATAAAAACAAATTAAAAATTAAATGAAGGCATTAAAAGGGAATAAAATTGCCTGTCACAAAGCAATGTGAAACACACTTTGGCAGTAAATATCTGTAAAGATTCCATGAAAACTGGCTGTAAACAGATCCCACAATTTCATGATGTGAATGCACAAAATATGCTTAGCTCAGAATACACACTACCACGATGTCCAGGGAGAAGGGTAGGCCAGGAGAGCTACTCTCAGCCTCCTTCAGTCCCAGGAAACCAAACCGTTCTGTACTTGGCACAATCCACAAGCACAGGGCTTCTCCCAACACAGCACTCGCATTCTTTAGCAAGGCTAACATTTGATTCTTGCATCACACATCACAAAGCCGAGTCAGAAAGAGCCTATCCACTGCACTCATCAGACGCATCGGCTTTTTGGAATTTCAATTCTTGCAAGCTAGAGAGGACAGGGGAGGGGACAGAGCCCATGCTATGTTCACAAACTTGAGTATACAACAGAGTGCCAAGGATTTACTTCTTAGAATACAGCTTAGTTATTAGCTCCTTTTGCTGTTCCTGTATTTTTCATAAAAAAGAGGAAAAAAATTTCAATTCTGACTATATTGCAAGTTCATAGCCAATAAAGAATCTGAACATAGCATTTCACTTTGACACCTGACAGAATTTCAGTTAGGAACTTTTCTGGAAACTACATTTTAGATGTATGCCATTAAAAAATCTTAAGTTTCAAAACTAGTTAAAAAATCATGAAAGCTCAACGACAAACCACATGCGCTACACCGAAGTACCAAAACAACTCATTTTCGCTTTTTGATTTACCCCATCTCCTTCTTCAGAAATCAAAAACATCGTCATCATCATCATCACCATCAATATCATCAAAAGACCAATCCCAGTCCTTCAATGCCAAGTCAAGCAATCTGCAACGGGAGGTTTGCACATTTACACTCCTTGTCCTTGGAAGCTGCAGCTGAGGTCAGGAACCAGCCAACCCCCTGGAGGTGCCATTACCCCTGCCAGGGACACTGAGCTGGAGGCACAGCACAAAGCTGCCCCTCTCGAGTGTATATTCTGATGTGACTGACAAGTGTGTGATTTCAGCCAGGCGCTGAAGTTAGGAGTGGACCTGTGACCCAGGGTGTGCACACGTACCTATGGAGACCTCGAATGCTCCAGGACAGTGCCTTGAAGCCTGGAAGGGGAGTATGGCCAACATGAGTACAGCCCTCCCCATCCCAGCAGGAGCTGAGCTACTGTGGGTCTTAGCCACTGTATGGTCTGGGACAATCAGATGGGAGGCTGGGGAGAAAGTAGTGCTGCATCTCTCTTTGGCTTGGACATGGGGTTTGACCTACTCTATCCTCTGTAAGAACACGTTTACCTTTACCTTTTCAGATGCAGGAGGAATGTGGGCTCTGTGAATACTGTATCACTGGGCCCTATGCTAGTGTATGTGGTTTGTGTGCCAAACTAGGCCTAATAAGATTCCTGGATGAGGTAGGATGGGGCTGTAGGGAAGGCAGATGTTTATTCTGGGAGGTGACTGTAAGCAGGGATATTGACAGAGCAGGTGGTGGGTGACTGACTCCCTTGGACACCAACTACCCACCCTCTCTCTGAGAAAGGTGTGCTCAGGACAATCTCTGGAAAATACACTGATCCCATTACTCATCCATTTGTGTCACTCTACAGCCTGGTGTGTGCTGAGGGACTAAGCCTAGGGTAACTCCATGCTTACTTCTGTCCATGGTGCTGAGCTGCAAGCTGGAATTCAGAAGCTGGCACCAGCCCTGTGGCAACCATCAGCTCCAGGCTGATGTGCACACCAGATAGTTTCTTGTACTGAGTGTTTTGTGGATCACGAAGACACCCAGGGAAACTATAATAAGGGAAAGCTTCGTAAAGAGCAACACCACTCTCTACAGCCACCCAGGTTCTGGCCTCACCTGGGCTTGTTGGGGGCAAGCTGCCGGCTGGGCCTCCGCAGAGATTGGTTCTGTGGGATCTTCATGGAGGTACGGGGTGAAGAGCGTGCGAAGGGGTCAGGAGCGGGGGGCTTCTTGGGGATTTTCTTCACCAGGCGGCTCACCCACTTTTGCTGCTCCTCCGTAGAGTTGGCCAGGAGCAACAGGTTCTTGGCCGTGGAGATGTCATAGTATACTGTGAAAGACATGAGGCTATGTTAGTGCCTAGGTACTGGCAGCACCACAGCAGAGCAGGAGACCACTCACCTTTGCAGGGTGCAATGATCTCCTCCTTCCTGTCCAAGTGGTCTTTATGACATTTGATGTGGCAGCGGCGGCACTCCAGAGCAGGAGGGGGCTTGAACATGTGCCACAGTGGCTTCATGCAGGCCTCGCAGTTGGTCGGGAAATGGTACAGGGTGGGGATGAACTCATGTCCTTTGTGACAGATGTAGTTTGATTTTTCTCCAACCGGCTCCACCGGAAACTCCTGTTCCTTCTTGCTTTCTCCTTCATTGGCATATAGTATCTATAAAACAAAAAGAACACCGAGAGATGTCAGCCTAAGTTCCAACAGTGCGCATGCAGTAAAAATGAGCCTCAACTACTTGGGAAAAGAAACTCATGAGGCAAGAGTTACTACACAGTCACTGTCATGCTGCACAGACTCTGCGTGTCAGGGCTCCACTCACCTGGTAGTGGAATATGAACCCTACTTTCAGCTATCCCACAGCAGCTTTGCTGGGCAGGCCTATTCAGCACAGCCACCCAAGGAAGGCCCAAGTTCAACCCATAGCACCTTTTCCTGTAAACCAAATGGTGGCAACTCAAAACCAATCATTAAAAAAAATATAGTAGTTTATGTACTGGTGTTTTACACTTCCCAACAACAGAGCTGGAGTATAGATCTGTGCTTGTCTAGCACATCTGAAGCTCAGGGCCCCAGCTCCAGCAGGGGAGGAAGGTGGTGCTAACATACACTCCTTAAAAACAGAAAAACTGGTCAGGCATGGTGGCACACCAATAATCCCAGCACTGTAGAAGACTGAGGCAGGAGGATCCCAAGTTGGAGCCTAGCTTGCGTGATTTAGTGAGACCTGTCTCAAAAAAGGGGCTTGGTGGAGGCCTGGAGACATAGTTCAGTGTGAAGACCTTGGGTTCAATCCTTGATGCCTTCAAAACAAACAACCCAGCTCTCTGCTGCTGCCACTGCTCCTCCCTTTTTGCTGTTGCTGTTTTACTGCTTTCTGCAGCCTTGAACTGTTTCTCTCTGCTATGTGCCTCTCTGCCTTGGAGCCACCTAAGTATGGACTAAAACCTCCAAAAACTGTTGCCAAGACTCAGCTCAAACTTGGAATCCTTATGCCTCAGCCTCTGAGAGTGCTAGGATTACTGGAGTGCGCAACCACATCTGGATATGGAGGTAAGTTTTGAAACTAGTGGAAGAGGTGCTCATCAACTGAAGTCAGATGTGGTCTAGCAGCAAGGGTGACCAAGCACTTTTATTTTACTTTTCACTGTTTTTTTTTTCCTCTATCTCTGTCTCCTCCCTCCACTTTCATCCCTCCCCCTTCCCTAACAACAACAACAAAACAATCCATAAAACTGGGTCATAGTTACATGCTTTTTACACATGCAGCCTTCTTTCAAAATACAGTATGTTTGGGGGGAGGGGGTGCAATGGGCAGCCTGTTCTGAAGAACAGCAGAAAACGATTAAGCCAGGCTCAGTGGCTTTCATTTAGAAAGAACTCAACAGCTAAAGCTGGTGCAAATAATTTTAAAGTAGAAATAAAAAGAAAAGGATTTGGCTTTATTTTTTTCTTTATCTGATATTAGGGACTGGAATGCAGAGCCTTCACATTGGGTTACTAGGCCTTTTTGTTTTTAACTTTTTATTTTGAGATAGGGTCTTGCTACATTGCTCAGGTTGGGTCTGAGCTTGTGGTCCTCCTGCCTCAGCTTCCCAGAGTGCTGGGGTTAAAGGCATGCACAACCACACTTGACTGCCTTCATGTTTGAATAGGAAACACACTAGGAGGCATAAAATTTAACTTTGTAAGTGACATTTGAACCTTTAGAGAACTAACCTAAAACCAAAACCAGGAGAAAGTTCATGTTTAAAAAAAAAAAATCACAACCAACACTACAAAGAAGAATAAGGAACCATCATAATAAATACATGTGCTTTCAAAAGTACAGTTAGACACAGAGGAATAAAAATGTTCCCAGACAGAACACGCATGGATGTCCTGAGAGAACAAGCCATCCTCAATGGTCCAAGAGACAAAGGTGAGCTGAACATCAACGGAGTTGACTCTGAAGTACACAGAGCTGGATTATGGGGAAGCTACGATAGCAGAAAGGCAAACAACTTACCTGGAATATCCTTGGAATTTCTTTAGCATCTGCTCTATAGACATCTGTCTGTGTAACTGGTCGGACATGAAATAATTTGCTATAAAAAAATCCACACAGGAATAAAATATTACAAAAGGATCTAATTATATTAGTTAACCTATACTGTGTCAAAGTTAAACCTGATCCCTTTGACCTGTGTTAGAAGCTTACCTCTATTAACTCAATTATAGAGATTTTTCAGAAATTTTTAGTAAGTCAAGCTTGCTTGCTTGCTTTCTTTCATCTTTTTTTATTTTTAACTTATTTATTGGATACAGGGTCTCACTATGCAGTTCAGACCCATAGTGGTCCTCCAGTCTCAGCTTTCCCAGTGCTGGGATTACAGACTTGCACCACCAAACCCAGTTTCATGACTGGCACAGCATGAGGTACTGGGGATGGAACTCTAGTCCTTGTGTTTGCCAGGCAGGCACTTAGATGGCTGAGTATCACTCCAGCCTCTTTCTTTTGTCTTTTTGAGACAGAGTCTAGCTATGTAGTTCAGGCTGGCCTTGAGCTCACTTTGTAGCCTAAGTTGGTCTCAAACTCACAACAATCCTCCTACCTCAACCTCCCAAGTATTGGGATTATAGGTGTGTGTCACTACACCTGGCCAAATTTTCCAACTAACTTCACAAAATATATTTAAGATACATAAAATAAATATGATTGAGATAATTTTATATCTTCAGACTTTAATCTGTTTGAAAAAAATTATAAGAAAATGTAATACTAGTACAGTAACTGCTACTATACTATATGAGCTCTTCTATGACTACTAATAAATTGCATCTACTTGGCAGAAAAGGTCACTTTACTGCAAAGATAAAGATGATGAAAAGATAGTAAATACATATTTACAAGAGAAAATCTCTAAATGGTCTCGTAGAAAACACTCACTCTATATCTAAAACCATGTAAGGGTTAGATTGCTCTTTATCTTGTTCACTGTCATAGAAAAGAATCTTCTTACTGCTTACAATCACATACTGTTAAAAAAGAGAGAAGGAATCAATGAGTAAAGTACATACCATATTTGCTTTTTTTGAAATACATTGTATATTAGCAATAAAAATTAGAAACACCTGAATTATATAAGATGTACTTAAACTTCTCTGAAAAGTCCTCAAAGTAACAAAGCTGTCTATAGATATTTTATTCTCTTTTTACTTATGGATATTAAATAAATGGAAGAGACTGAGGTAGGGCCGGGGAGATGGCTCAGTAGAATAAGTGCTTCCCTGGCAAGCACAAGGGCCTGAGTTCAATCCCCGGTTCCGCCAAAAAAAAAAAAAAAAAAAAAAAAAAAGAGAGAGACTGAGGTAAAGTACTCTTGGACTGATTCTGGTACCCAACAACATTAGCAAACTCACTCAAAATCAATGCAGAAACATTAATAATCATAGTAACAGAAGAACAAAAAGTAAACAGGTCTTGCTTCCCTATCTCGAGCTGTTTTCCCAGAAACAACAAAAACACTGATGAGGTCAATAGACTTCTCTTTTCCTAATTTCAAAACTCAATTTATTATTATTATTATTATTATTATTATTATTATTATTATTATTATTATTATATATTTTTATTTTTTTGGACCAGGGATCAAACTCAGGACCTTGCACTTGCCAGACAGGCACTTATGCCTCTGAGCTATCTCTCTGGCCCCAACTCAGTTTATTATTAACATACAGTGGGCACTTTTTTTTTTTTTAAATAGAGATAAAAATCACAACATTTCAAATCAGGAAGAATGAAGAAGTTTGACGTGTCTGATATGTTTTGGTCATGTATATTCTACAACTACAAAAATGAAATAGCTAGAGCTAAACCAGAAGTACTCAAAAAAGAATCATATTCAAACTAATCAATTACCTTCTTAACCCATCCAAATTTTTTAGTGTTATTTCGCACAGGTAACGAAAGCCATCCTTCTAGTCTTGACTCTACAAATAAGCACAAGGCATGAGGGTAAATCTCATGATTCTTTTTAGACAAGGAGAAATTCAATTTTAATATGGACACATCCAAAGTACCCTTCAGATATTTTCACTGCCTAGGATACAGTACTGATGCAAGGTCAGTAAAAGCAAGTTATGCACTGCAAAACAAACCTAGGTCAGATCACACTGGAAAAATGCTGCACAGCTGTGCAAAGTCAAATACTCCATTATGCACTAGCATAATTCAGGAGAAAAGTTACAAAATACCAAGAAGTCCAGCAACTCTCCATTTTCACTGGCACATCAGCATTATAAGCCTGTATTTTTCCTTTGGAAGAAGTTTTTTTTTTAATGCCAAGAATCAAACTCAGGACCTTGTGCTTTCCAGGCAGGTGCTGTGCTATATCCCCAGCCAAAGAAGCCTAATTACAGTTGGAACAGAAACCTTCAAGGACAAAACATTTCAGTGAGTCCATGTTTTCAGACTTTCAGAATGGCTTTGACAAGATCAAATAAAACTATAACTTACAGATCAAACCTGGTCATGACAACACGTGCAGCAATATAAGCAAATGTATTTCTGAACTCCACAATAACAAAACCAGTATAATTCTAGTTGTACAAAGCAATCTCAGCCCTGACAATCGATACATCTAGATCAGTCTAGTACACCTGATCAGTGTCTTTTCATGAGATAAGCAGAAGCAGGGTTTGAAGAGGTTATTCTAGTAGTAAAGGAGTTTCCAGTCATTCAGCATGTGCCAGCTATGTTAGGTTCTTTACCTAACTTCTCTATAATCCTTACCACAGCACCACAGAACAGCAATGGCATCCCTAACTTATATGCAGAAACTCAGATCTTACAGGGATACTGAGTCCAAATAAAGACAGCTTGGTCTCTTCACTTGAATAGAAGCACTCTCAGGGGAAGGACTGGACCAAACTATCACATCTTTTAAGGCCTAGGCCAATATTGACTATAGTAAGTACTTGATGAAAACCTAAACATATTCTCTCAAACAGTTCACATATTTTTCTGTACTATTATTCTTGATAGTGACAAAATGTATTGCTCCATTTCTCCCAAGTTTGCAAAATAAATGAGCTATGATAATGCAGCGTCATATCAAAATACCTTTCAAACAGTCTCTTCATGCAGCAGCTTGTTACTGACTGAGTCTACAGCAATGTATCAGAGTTAGTGAAGGTGAGCTGATGTTACAGGAAGTTTTCCCAAGGACTACAATAGGGGTAGCAAGCAAAGGCCCACAGCTGAGGTTTTTTCACACTGTCACCTGTACCACTGGGCTCTGAGGAAACAGGCCAGTAAGGCAAAGGATCTTCTGAGTCTGAGTCCGAGTCTGAGTCCACATCAAGGAGCCCTTGGGACCCAGAAGGCCGAGTGGCCATGCTGAGAGACGTGGAAGAG
The DNA here is from genome assembly GCA_004027165.1 of Ctenomys sociabilis. Taxonomy (NCBI): domain Eukaryota; kingdom Metazoa; phylum Chordata; class Mammalia; order Rodentia; family Ctenomyidae; genus Ctenomys; species Ctenomys sociabilis. The sequence goes on along the minus strand of PVKA01024366.1, from coordinate 8,432 downwards.
CGCCGGAAGGAGAAGGACACAGACTCCATAGTGTGGGACTGAGTGATGCGAACTGAATACCCAACACATGAGGAAGCAGGGTTCAGGAAGGAGAGAAAAGGAAAGGGAAGCTTAAAAATACAATCTCTCAAGAAAAGTATGAGCCACAGGTCTGAACAGGTCATGGCTTCTTTTGTCTATTTGTCTTTTTATGAATAATTTGACAAATGAGCCCAAAATGTTATGATAAAGCAAATGGTAAGCATTTTCCCTTAGAAACAGACGTGGGACCTAGACCCCTCACCTGGCCCATGGTGAGAACACTGGGGCATAAGTAAAGCCATACCTGGAAACCCATCCTCGGTGTCTGTGTCCCCTGGGCCGCTGCCAATACTGGAACTATCCAGGCCAATGTGGAGGGCCTGCAGCTGCGACCGCAGCTGCTCAATGTCGCTATCCTTGCTGTCTAGTGTCATCTGCAATTCAATGCGAATCTGGCTCTCCTCAGCGATTTGCTATAAAAAATTAAAATGAATTCAGTTAATTGGATGCAAGATACCTCGTAATTTTGCATTGTGGCTCTAGTAACTAACAGTTGTTGGTAGAAATGTTTCTTTTTTTTTTCATTTCTTTTTTTTTTTTCTTTGGTCTTTTTTGAGACAGGGTCTCACTATGCAGTTCAAGCTGGTCTTGAGCTCACTCTGCAACCCACACAGGTTTCATACACCCAATGACTCTCCTGCCTCAGCCTCCCAAGTGCTGGGATTACAGGAGCGAACCACCATACCGGGCTATAATTCTACTTCTTTTTTTTTTTTTTGTCTTTTGAGACAGGGTCTCACTATGCAGTTCAGGCTGGCCTTAAGCTCACTTTGTAGCTCAGGCTGGTCTCGAACTCACAACAATCCTCCTGCCTCAGCCTCCCGAGTGCTGGGATTAGAGGCCTGCGCCACCACGCCTGGCAATTCTACTTCTTAAGAAGAAGTACTCAATACAGAGTCCAATAAGCTTGCTTACAGCCTGCATTTCATTCAGCTCCTTCTGGTATTTGATCATCTGCTGGGTCAATTTTTCACGCTCAGACTTAAGCTCCATGTGCAGCTTTCTATTCTCCTTCTCTTTTCTTCGCACATCAGTGTCACTGCCACGTTTGATAGGTTCTTTTCGATTCATGATCTCAGCCAACTTATTAACAGCCTTAAAAATGTAAAAACAGTGAGATACATGTTGATAGTTTCTAAGTAACTCATCAGTCCCAAATTATACAACCACTGATAATCTCTTTCCCTATACACCAAACTACAGAGAAACACTTTATAGGTAATTAAATAATACATCTTTATTATTTACTGCTTCCATTCTATGCAACATTAGTTTTTGCTCTTATGGCTTTTGAAAGCTGTAATTTAAAAACTGACAAGGAGCTGAGGATACAGTTCAGTGGGCCCTGCCAAGATGTGAGCAGTACTAGATTCAATCCTCAGCACCAATTAAAATGCTTCTACCACTTCAACTTTTATTCCAAAGGAGCCCTGACTACACCAATGCCCCTTCCTTTTCTCTGGAGAAAAAATTCTGCCCTGGCACCACATTAAAAACACATCCTGTCCAACGGCAGAAGGCACCAAGCACCCACACAGCTTATGCTGCCTGCAGCACCTATGGCAGTGGGTGTGGTGGTCACCAACCTCAGGAACACACTCCCTGTCCAGACCATGAACAAATGGTCATTCCTTATTATCTTCTAAATGCGGAAAAATTTACTGATAACTGTAAGCTGTGAGGAGAGAATCTGAGTTCATACGGAAAACTGAGAGAAACTTTTAACAGACACTAAACTGGAGAGTGCAAGTCGAATTAGGTTTTCTTAGCCTGGCCAAAAAAGCAGGTTACAAATACTGATACACTTGATGTTACAGCTTCCTATCTATAACACCAGCAGTAAGAGAGAAAAAAGTCAAATATGACAAGACATGAAGAGTCTGCTGACGTACTTGAGTCTTGAGTGTTCTCTCTGTTAGCAGCTGCTTTTCAAATTGTGCTTTAATAGCTGCGGCACTTATTTCCTCATCTTTCAACCTTGACAGTTCTGAAATGTGGGAAATACAGATGTTAGACAAACAGTTCCAGCATGTGCTGGATAGTGGATGTGTGTTAAAAATGACACTCTAGGGGCCGGGGAGATGGCTCAGTAGAATAAACACTTCCCTGGCAAGCGCAAGTATCTGAGTTCAATCCCCAGTTCTGCCAAAAAATAAGAAAAAAAAGAAAAATAACGCTCTCGAATACATACGCTCTTGAGCATCTTTCAGTTTGTTATTTAATTCTTCTTTTTCATTGGCAAGATTGGCAACATCACTGGTTAGTGTCCTGTTTGTTTCTTCAAGCTAAGGAAAGATAATGGGAAAAAAATTACATCCCAATTACAATACAGAAGTTATGACATCATGATTAAATCTAAGACCCAAAACATGGCTGAGCCATTTCTATTTTGGAGTTTACTGCCCGAACTTCTCTCTGATGAAAATCTTGTGATCTGTAATGGACTACACATGGACCATGTATGGACCAGGGAGGCCATATTTATCCTTCTTCCTCAAACCCTTGGCAGCTCTTCTACATGACAAAGGCATTTCATAAACCAATAGGAGGAAATGAAGAGATCTGAATGTGCATGGCACAGGATAACTGAATCTAAGAAGGGCAGTTTCCTGCAAAGTGGTACTTTACAATGGAAGACAGAAACTGTGAAGAGCTGCACCTTTCTGCACTCCTCCTACACCGTGTGCACCCAACCCTCCCTGCTTGCAGGGCACTCTGTACCCATGTGGACTCTGCCCTCCAGAACCTGTATCACACATGCACATAGTAATCACCTCATGGCTTTGAGACCTTTCTGGCACTGTCTCATCACATTGAAGAATGAAGTTGCCAACGAGGACTGAATTTGTTTAATGCACATAGCCCTGACTCCTAGCACATGATGTTTCTATTCATCTCTTAATGTGACATTCAAACTTTTCCTGTTTACAGATGTTTATGTGGCTGTAAGTACTGTGCCTGAGTTTCTTTGTCACCTTTGCCTTAACATGGATTTCCTTGGAACTGCAATATGCATTTAAAGTTTAGAGGAAGCTTCCAGATAGGTACCAGACTACACAATGACATATTTTCCAGGTATTTTTCAAACACTTGAAATGATCAAATAGATAACAAGGTTTGCCACGCAGGGGCATGAAATGATGTTTCAAAGTTCTTTTATCCAGTGTTTTCCTGAAGCACACGGAGGCAAGACACTTGCTTATGCATTTATTAGGTTTTCTCTTCTGGCCAATTTCTCTTCATGTAGTTAGTATAAATACTAATCTCTTGCTTAATGAATCTATTATAAATTCTTTTTTTCTGCCTGTCCTTTATGTTGTCTCTACAGTGTCTAAGTTTTGGATTGTGCTCTAATAGATGAAACTTTTTTTTTCCCATACTGATAACTAGAGCCTCCTTCACTGTGTGGTGTGATAAAGAGCTAACTCTGTTCCTTGCCACATGAGAATAGGTACTGCAACCCCTATGTCACCTCAGTGCTTTTCCTTGACCAGTGGGTGTGTGTGCTGCACTTCCCTAGCTGCTACCTCCACTGGCTCCGCTCCACTCCAGCTTCTCAAGCCCTCCCTGAAGGACTGCAAAGCCTGCTCTAATATGCACTCCAGGCTCACTGAAGCATTGCCGTGAGCTTGAGTGACAGCAGAGTAAACCCAACTACCTGACATTGTATGCAGCTTTGGAATTTCCCTTTAGTGGGACTGTTGCTGCCCAATGCTAAGGGGACTGTGGGTACTGGACTCAAAGTGTACAGCCAGCACTTTCAGGTTTCTCTTTAGAGTTGATATGACCCAGTGCTTTCACAAAAGCCTGGGAAAGTGACTTCACTACGAGCAGAGGAAACTGTTTATCTCACTCACTGATGTGATGGTGGCATCCTTTTCAGCAAGCTCCTGTTTGTGTCTGGCCATCATCTCCTTGATCTCCAGCTCTTTCATGATTTTCTCCTTTTCCAGATCAGAATACTGTTCTTCAGCAATGGAGCGAGCCAGCTGCTCAGAGTCTGCTTTGGTCAAGGTAATCTCCAGCTGGGCAGCCAAGGAGTCCCTGCACCGCAGAGAGGCTAGGTCATGCACATGGGCATTCATTGTGTGATGTCTGAGCCAGGGTCCACATGCTCAGATCATGCTCTACACAGGGCAGCATCCACACGTCTCAGGATGCACACACATTCCTTTCTCACTGTGGAGTTGGAGCTCCCATCTGACTGACTTCATGGCCAGGAGTGGAGCAAATACCCTAGCATAGGAGATGCAAGCTCACCTTTCATCCTGGAACTCCTGCTTTTTCTGCTGTAACTCTTTACAAAGCTTGGTCTTTTCTTCACATTCTTCTTTAAGTTCCCTAACTTGGGTTTTGTAGAGGGTCTAAATAGCAAAAAATAAGACAGAAATATCTACATTATCAAGAATATTATTTTCACAGGTTTAGGGGCATAAGCCCCTGCCTGGCAAGTACAAGACATCCAAATCTTCAGTACCAGAAAAACAAAAAACAAACAACAAAGATTTAAACCACTTGAGGATATAGGAAAAATACCATTTTCACATTTAAAATGTATCTGGAGAAAAAGCTGAACACACACAAATACTGCCTGTGCACTGAGCAACACCAAGCTCCTGAGCAGGTCACAGTTTAACTCCTCATCAGGTGTGAAAGTAACGAATGACTGCTAGGAGCTGGGCGAGGCTGGGCCTTCAAATACGCTTAGCCAATCTGTAAAGCCACAGGATGGTTCTCACTGAGTGCATGGGCAGGATGGAAGAGGAAGCAAACACTTACCAACTTAAACCAGAAAGCTCTACTGATTTAACTCAATAGAACAGGGGTGACAATTTCTACTTAAAATTTAAAACATCTCAAAAAGTATAAATGTTAAAATTTTATTTTTTACTATGAAAACATTCTTCCTCAAAAAGCAATTCTCTTAATAAGTTTCATAGATGCAGAATACCATGTGCTTAGAATTTCTGGTTTGTTTTTTTGAGACAGGGTTCCATTATACAGCCCAGGCTGGCCTTAAACTTGTGATGACTCTCCAACCGCAGCCTCCCAAGTGCTGGAATCACAGGTGTGTGTCAGCATACACAGATAGCCTATGATTATTTTCTAGCAATAATGATTTGTGTTAAATTATGTATACTTTTTTTTTGGCCTGGTACTTTCACATGAATTGTGTGATACAAAATATTCCATACTAAATGCTGCCTGGTATGTAAGAATCTATCTTAAAGAAACACATTTTTCTGTTTCTGCAGCAAGAGCTTTAAGAAATCTGCAAATACAGCAATGTCCAAATGAATGTGTAAGGGACTCACAGAGAAATACTGCTCTGCTTCAAGTTGATCCTGTAGCTCCTTCATCTGCCCATCTGCGTCCTGCCTCTCTCTGTGGAGACAGAGAAGCAAAGGTTGAGTGAATTCTTTCCCCCAATGCCAGGCCTCCAAGGGGCATTGGGGAAGCCCTAAGCCGTATCAAACTCTGCTATAGGAGAGGAAGCCACCTGCATGGTCACATTGAGCTCAAGCCCACCAGAGTGCACGGCTTCCTCCAAAGCCATGCAACAGACTGTAGGGGAGACAAGCTCAGAGAGGGGAACTGCTTGCTAGTCTTTGTAGATGATCACATAGTGGAACATCTGCTGACTCCACAGCTTAGTCCTGCCCTGTATCACACCACTTCCAGCAGAGAGCTGGGATCCACAGGACCCTCCATCTGGGACCACTTAGGACAGAAAAGATGAGACAGACCTGGAGAGTAGATTTACTGCGTATTTTGAAAGGTGATTTTTTTTTTAAGTTTTCTTGAGGGCCTCAGGCTATGTACCTCAGACTAGCCTAGAACTCATTATGTAGTCCAGGGTGGCCTTGAACTCCTGGCAATCCTCCTGCCTCAGCATCTTAACTGCTAGGATTACAGATGTGCACCACTGCAACACCCAGGATATTTTGCAAGTATTTTAACAATGTTTTCTTCTTCTTTTTTGTCTTTTTGAGACAAGGTCTCACTATGCAGTTCAGGCTGGCCTTAAGCTCACTTTGTAGCTCAGGCTGGTCTCAAACTCACAACAATCCTCCTGCTGCAGCCTCCCGAGTGCTGGTATTACAGGCATGCGCCACCATGCCCGGCTAACAATGTTTTCCATGTTCTAAGTGCATTAAATAGAATAGCAAAGACTATCCTGTAAAGTGGTTAACAATCTGTATGATGTTTTCCTAATAGCCACATACTAGAGAATCCTAGGAACCAAGGTACATCCCAACCAGGGCAGATTGTTTCTTCCCACCATAGCACAGCATCACAGCAATACTAAAAGCAAAGGAGAAAAAGCAGCACCCTCAACTAATTCAAAGAACAACCCTTCCCCAGAGCACTGCCCAACAGAGTAAGCTGTCCCGGAGAGCCCTGGGGAGGCCCTACGGCCAGCCAACAGAGACGCACTTTCGAAGCTCAGCATTCTGCTTCTCTAGGCTCAGTCTCATCTCCACCAGGTGGTTGTTCTCCTGCTTCAGCTGCTTCTCCGACATCTTCAGCGTGTTCACCTGCTGCGTCTGCAGCTTCAGGTCATTCTGTGTTAGGCAGCGCTTCTGAGTTTCCTGCTCAATCTTCAGTGTCAAGTTTCTCACCTATAAATATCAATCATAAGTTTGACAGTAAGTAAGTTATTTCTGGTCAGTGAAACTAACAACAAGCATAGTAACAAACTTATATCCTTAGGTAACTGATTCACTTTATACCAAAATGTGTCTTTCCAAGAATGTGTTAAATACATTTTAACATAAAAATTCTTTGAAAATAATTTTGAGGGCCAGTGAGATAGCTCAGTGGTCTAAAGCACTTGTTTAGGCAAGCTTAAGCAAAGCTCAGGGACTAAGGTTTGATCCCCAGCACCACACACTGCACCGGCTCCATCCCCAGGATGGGCTGAGCCAGCTACAAAAAAAAAAAAAAAAAGTAATTTTGAAATGATTAAACTATGATTTATATCATATGCCATCAAAATCCTGCGAAAGTAAGAGACTGAGCCGGAAGTGCTGAGTGTCCACCCCAAGGACAGCCCTCCTCCCCTCCAGCCAGTACTCACATCCTCGCTGAGCACCTCCTTCTGTGTGAGGAGCTCACTAAGCTTCTGCTGTGACTGCTTCAGGTCACAGTCTAGCATGGAGCACCTCTTCTCTGACTCCAGTAGCAGGTTCTCCACTTTCTGCTTTACAGCCCTTTCTTCTAACAGCTTCTTCTCCATTTCTGTCACAGGGACAGGGACATAACCATAACATACAAGTGAGAGCAGCTCATCAAACACACAACAGTGCCCAAAAAAGGGACAGTGAAGAGACTGCCTCACTATTTTATTCACTTCTGACTATTTTTATTACTTCTCTCAATATATTTGAATTATCAAGAATTTTACACTTGATGGTGGTGCACACCTGTCCTCCATGCTCTCTGGGAGGCTAAGGCAAGAGGATCACAAATTTGAGCCCATCCTTGTCAAGTTAGGAAATTTGAGACAATAGCCTCAAAATTTTAAAAAAGGCTGGGAATGCAGCTCAGTGTGAAGGCTCTGGGTTCAATCCCCAATACCAGAAAGAAATTAAAAGTGTTTGTTATTATCAGGACATAGAATGGATCACATTCTTTAATATTATACCTAATCCAGTGATGGCAAGATAACTGGGAAATGCTTACATCTTTGAAGATTGATTTTTCTGATACTCTTAAGTACCTTATGTTATGGCTTGTGTCTCGATGTTACCCCACAGCCTCATGAGATCATGTGGCTTTTTCAGATGTAATGCTGGGATGGATTCATGGTGCAGCGCTAGGATAAAGCGTGAGTGACACTCACTCCAAGTAGCCAGATAAGATAGAACAGAAAGAGTGGGGGTTGGCCCTGGTCACTCTGCTGCCTTCTCTTTTGCCATTTCAAAAGTTCTCAAGACTATTCTTTTTTGAACTATTTTTCCTCTACAATGCCATTCTGCCTTGGATCCAGTCATCTATGCACTGAAACATCTACAAACTGTGAATTTTTTTTTTTTTTTTTTTTTTGTCTTTTTGAGACAGGGTCTCACTGTGCAGTTCAGGCTGGCCTTAAGCTCACTTTGCAGCTCAGGCTGGTCTTGAACTCACAACAATCCTCCTGCCTCAGCCTCCCCAGTGCTGGGATTACAGGCATGCGCCACCACGCCCGGCTTTACAAACTGTGAATTTAATAACACTTCCCTCCTTTAACTTTGGGTATTGGGTATTTTGTCTCAGAAATGAGAAAAGTGGCTGGGGAGATATCTCAGTAGAATAAGCACTTGCCTGGCAAGAGCAAAGGTCTGAGTTCAATCCCTGGTTCCACCAAA
>PVKA01024365.1:0-34370 GCA_004027165.1 Ctenomys sociabilis | reverse complement strand
TTTTTTTTTTTTTTTTTTTTTTTTTTTTGGCGGAACTGGGGAGTGAACTCAGGCCCTTGTGCTTGCCAGGGAAGCGCTTACTCTACTGAGCCATCTCCCCAGCCCAAAACAGAGGTGAAGAGCACAATATATTTACTGTAGGGAAAGAAAGCTCCTGTCCTACCGAGGGGAGAGAAGGGGAACTTCAGTGCATTTCCTGGGGAAGCTGTCTCTTCCAGGCATTTTATAGAGTAAAACCATGAGGTGAGGTGGTCTAACAGTGGGACCTCGCTTAGGTGGGCATGAGGTGGGATTAACCTGTGGTCAACCAATGCGATTACAAGCACCATTGCTCAGGTAAAATTGATTAAATCCAGAACCAAATGAGGAAGCGAGAGTCTCTTCCCGGGTGGGGGCTGGGTTAGAGACTTTCTGGCTCTTTCAAGGTGATTGATACTTACTTTGAATATCCCTGATGCCCATCCCTAGGGAAGTATGTGACTGCGTTTGTTTACACTTTTGTCTTGCTGTCTGGCCCAAAGCAGGAGTATCTGTCTCTTCCTAAATTGCAAAATCATCTTGTTGCAGGCAGCTGAATTAGAAATGTTATAGGAGGAGCAGGGGAGAAAACTCAGTAGAATAAGTGCATGCTTGGCAAGTGCAAGGGCCTAAATTCAATTCCCAGTTCCGGGGAATTTTTTTTTTTTTAGTCAGACAGGGCCAGGCCCTCAAGGAGACAAGATAGAAGACAAGGTGACTAACGTGAAAGAGACAGATACTCCCGTATGGGTCACATCTCAAGACCAAGACAAGAGAAAACACAGCTATGTACTTCCCTAGAGATGGGCATCAAGAGCCCCAAAGAGCCACTAACCCAACCCCCAAGAGGAAGAGACCCTGCCCCACAGTCATCCCCACTTGCTACTCACTTCCCTATTTGGTACTGGATTTAATCAATTTTACCTGAGCAATGGTGCTTGTAATCTCATTGGTTGACCACAGTTTTGTCCCACCTCATGCCCAGCTAAGCGAGCTCCCAGGTCTTCTCCAGCACCTTAGACCCGCCTCACTATATGGTTTTAGTCTATAAAAGTCCGTGGAAGAGACAGCTTTCTGGGGATAACCCGTTCAGGCCTCCCTCCTGTCCCTCTGGAACAGGAGCTTTCTTTCCCCAGTAAATATATTCTGCTCATAACCTCTGTTTCTTCCTGAAATTCATTCTTAATAAGAAAGACTCTTTGGGGCTGGGGATAGAGCTTAGGGGTGCAGCACCTACCAGGAAAGTTCAAGCTCTTTGAGTTTCATTGCTGGTATGAAAAAAAAGGCTGGTATGAAGAACTCAAAAAAGAGTTCTTACCCAGGAGAACAGGCTAGATCAAAGTCCAATGCAGCTAGAGGAAAATACTGAATAGGGAAAATGGTACCCCTGTGATCAAATCTTGCAACACTTGAGGTCTTAACATTTTTTTTTTAAGTCTTAACTTTTATCCTCATGAATTAGGATGCTATTGGAAGGCCACCCTGACCCCACCTGATTATCTGGGATAAGTTCTGTACTGGTTTAACTCACATTTTAGACTATAAATGTATATCTTGTGCTTTCTGTTGTGTGAGAAATGTATACTCACCCACTATGCTAGGTTGTTTAGTAACTAGTGGCTGTTTCTTGCTGTTTGCTAAGATAAAATTCCTTCTTCACTAATTCCTGTAAACAAAGTTAGCTTACAGAGATGACTTCATTTTTATTTTATTTTTTTGGTGGAACCAGAGATTGAACTCAGTTAGGTCCTTGCTCTTGCCAGGGAGCACTTATTCTACTGAGCCATCTCCCCAGCCCTGAAAGTTAGCAATTTAGCAAGACCTTGTCTCAAAATTAGAGGAAGAAGAAGAGGAGGAGGAAGAGGAGGAGAAAAGAAGGAGAAGAAGAAAGAGGACAAGGACGAGGAGGAAGAGAAGAAGGAGGAGGAAAGAAGAGCCGGCGACATAGCTCAATGGTCGAAAGTGCCAGCTCCGTCCCTGGGGGCAGTAAGCCAGCCACCAATAAAATTTAAAAAAGAGGATAAAAGCTATAGATTTGAGGCTGGGGAGATAGTTCTGTGGACTAAAGTGTCTGCTTAGGCAAGCTCAGAGACTGTGGTTCCAACTCAGGCACCACAAGCCCCATGAGCCCTGCCCCCAAAGTGGGTTGAGGGCCAGAGTCTGGGTGTGGTGGCCCATACCTATAATCTCAGCCCTGGGGAGACTGAAAGCAGGAGGATCTCACAAGTTGGAGCTGCATAGTGAGACCCTGTGACAACCAAATACATTCAAAGAAAAAAAAGTGATAGGTCTTAGTGACAGAAGCGATGACAGAGGTGTGAGGCTGAGGAGGGAAAGTCTTCATTAACTCTGAAGACAGGCTGATGGGCAGATCCTCTGACCTGGGAGGATGAGACTTTATAGACTTTTGCTAGCAGTGGAGTTTGAGGGGCAGGTTCAGTGGCACACAAGGTGTGAGCAGGAAAGGTCAAAGGAAGTTATACCCAGGGCTGGAGTGGGGAAGGAGGAGGAAGTGGTCACTGGGAAGATAAGCTGTTGTTTTAAGGGCTTCAGCCATATCAGATGACCACCATAATGATTCAACAATTCATACAAAGGCCATAACCTATCATTTATTTTCCTCCTGCCTACCATTTTCTCTGCCAGTATAGCTCTGGATAAGTTTTATGTTGACCAGGGAGATAGCTCAGCAGTTTAAGCGCCTCCCTAGCAAATGTAAGGTCCTGAGTTTGATCCCCAGTATCTCAAACAAACAAAAAGTTTTGTTTGCCAGAGATGCCTTCCAAGACTCCTGAAAATTATATTCTGTGTTTAAACTAAGTGTTGGTGTGTGTTGAGAGTTCAGTAAATAAATATTTATTAATACATCAACTAATCCCATAAAGACCAAATGGGTAGGGCCAGGGAGATAACTCAGTGGCAGAAGTCTTCTGAGGTCTGGGGATATGGCTCAGTGGAATAAACGCTTCCCTGGCAAGTGCAAGGTCCTGAGTTCAAGTCCTGCACACACACAAAAAAACCAAATGGGTGATTCTCAACTGCAGTTTTTCGTGTGACCTCTAGGTGTCACTATTGTCATCAGTTTAACCAGATTTTGGCTGGGGACTCAGGAATCCAGTGGTGTCTGCCCACCTAGCAAGCAGGGAAGGACTATGAGAAGCCCAGCTTCCTTTCCCACACTTCATGCTTTCACCTGCCAACGATTCCAGTTTTCCTGGACTACACTTTCAATACTTTTAGCTCAGGAATTTTGAGGTAAAACTAGGACAACCTGGGCATTTGGGAGGCTCAGTCACCCAGCCACAGAAAGGAGGACTGAGCACTCCTGAGTGCACCCATGGGCCCAGCCAAAGAGTTTAGCTCCTCCCAAACCAATGAGTGGCAGTATCACCAGGGAATGGCTCAGCATGCTTCTGCCAGAGCAACCACTGAAGAACAGTAGCCATGGCCCTATGCTATCCCATGGCCGTTGGCCTCAACAAGGGCCACAAGGTAACTAAGAATGTGAGCAAACCGAGGCACAGCCACCATTGCAGACACCTCACCAAACACACCAAGTTTGTGCGGGACATGATCCAGGAGGTGTGTGGCTTTGCCCCCTGTGAGTGCCGCGCCATGGAGCTGCTCAAGGTCTCCAAGGACAAACACGCCTGCCCTCAAGTTCATCAAGAATAGGGTGGGGATGTAAATCCATGCCAAGAGGAACCGGGAGGAGCTGAGCAACGTGCTGACCACCATGAGGAAGGCAGCTGCCAAGAAGGCCTGAACCCCTCCAGAATAAAGCTTTACAAAAAGTTAAAAAAAAAAAAAGTACAAATAGACACATCTATGGCTGCCAATAGCTACCATTTATTGGGTGCCAGTGGGTATTCTCTCTCTCTCCCTTTCCCTCTCTTTCTCCCTCTCTTTCTTTCTTTGTACTTTTTTTTGAAAAAACTTTATTGGATAGAAAAGCTTCTGTCAGAGAGGGACAGAAGGGGGGCCCAAGTGGGTTGCCCCTTTCTTTGTACTTGGGATTGAACTTAGAACCTTGTACTTGCCAGACAGGCACCTGTGTTGCTAAGCTATCTCCTTGGCCTACATGATGTTTCTTTGAAACATTTTTATTAGTACATGTTTGCAATATACAGTGATTACATTCAGTTTGGGTTATATATGTTTCTAGTCTATACAGAAACATTAAAAGAACAGATTGTTCCCTTTTCAGAAAAGAGAAAACTCTCTTGGTGTGTAGTTTATGTGGATAAGGTCCTACATGCAAAATAACAACAATACTCCAAAAAAGAAAGAGAAAAAAAATGAGAAAACAAACAGTGAAGTTCAGTGACCAAACTAAGTTGTGAGGCCAAGTGGTATGGAGATATTCAAAGCCATGTTTGTCCAACTAGAGCTCCTGCTGTTTTCAGAGAAAGTGTAGCGTGGCTGTTTCACTCCTGCTCTGGTTTCCTTTGGGGAGTTTAGCAATGGGATTGGAAAGTAAGACAAGATGCAGGTGGAAGAATTGAGAAATGGCCTGTGTGATTAGAGCTTGGTGTGGGACTTAGCATTGACAGCTGCCTGATCATTCATGAGTGGACTCTCCTTCACTGAGCTAGGTGTGGGCATAGCTAGGGTTGTCCAAGGAAGCCCCTTCTGGAGCTCTTGTCCTGAAACTAGGTTGTGGCTCCATTGAGGAACTAGACTGTGTCTCCCAGAGTCCAGGATGGACCCAGCCAGCTCTTAACTAATGGTAACTGAGTATCTGGACATGAGAGGTGGACCGGGAAGAGTCATAAAGAGCTAACCATAAGCTGGAGACAAGGAAGGCATGCGGAGACCCACGGGGGCTTTGACAAGGCTCATGCAAATGCCTTGCCCAAAATTTGGGCTCAGTGAATGGCTGCAGTTTATGATGTGGCCAGACTCTGCTCCTTCATAGAATTATTATAAGGTCTAGGAGGTCATTTAGGAACCAGGTTGCATGTGCCCGACAGGGATGGGCCCTGTCAGAGTTCTGAAGGCCACACATTAGTCTGGTAGCCAGATGTCCACTCTACAGAAGCTATAATAAGTCAGATGCTGGAGCTCCCATGCACACACACACACACACACACACACACACACACACACACAACACACAATCAGCTTTCAGGAGTCTTAAGTTCTCTTTCAAGAAGGTGTTACCCAAATACAGTGGACCTTGAGCTGTGCAAGCTTTATCCATTTCATTGGTGGCTCAGAGAGTCAAGTATAGGAGCTGTCCTAAGCCGGGCGTGCTGGCGCATGCCTGTAATCCCAGCACTCGGGAGGCTGAGGCAGGAGGATTGTTGTGAGTTTGAGACCAGCCTGAGCTACAAACTGAGCTTAAGGCCAGCCTGAACTTCGTAGTGAGACCCTGTCTCAAAAAGACAAAAAAAAAAAAAAAAAGAGCTGTCCTGCACTACTTTGGCCACTTTGGCCCCACGCTTGCCAAGTACAACCAATTTCCACCTTGTGACATAATGCAGGATTAGAGAGAATGGAAGCTATCAGTTAAGCTGCCATGTATACAAGACTCTTATTCCTTGTATTCTGGAAATAAATGCCTCCCTAGTATCTTCCAACTGTGTCTAAAGGAGGATGGATTTGTCAGACAGTACTACCAATGTACAGTTACCCTGCTATAGGGTCTTCTGCCAGGTCCCACAGATTACAATGACCCCCGTGTAGTAGACAGCAACACAGCTTATGCTGCTTTCTTGCTGGGTGATCTTGGGACGGTTACTCAACCTTTCAGAGTCTTGATTTCCTCGACTGAAAACTAGCAGTAATAACGATGTCTATGTCACAAGTTTGAGATGTAATTATACTGACCTCTGTATATAAAACTCTAAATCCAGTATATAAAATATAAACATAGTATGTTCCATCTTTTATTTTTTTGCAGTACTGGGGATTGAACTCAGGACCTCGCACTTGCCAGGCAAGCACTTATTCCACCAAGCCATTTCCTAGCCCCTATAACACAATGTGAACTCATGTGACTATGAGTTATGTACTTTCACTGTGTATAGATGAAAGAACTAGAGCTGGGTGTGGTGGTGCATGCTTGTAATCCCAACACTCCAGAGACTGAAGCAAGAGGATCATTATGAGTTTGAGATCAGCCTGGGCTACAATGTGAGAATGAGCTCAAGTCCAGCCTGAACTGTGCAGCGAGACTGTCTCAAAAAGACCAAAAAAAAAAAAAAAAAAAAAAGTATGCACAATGAAACTAGAGATCCTAATTAACTTGCCCAAGGTCACAGAGTTATTAAACAGTGGGGCTGTGATTTCAGCCCTGCTACTTAAGCTCCAGCTTACTTGCACGGAGCTGTCAGACCATGGTGCCATATGGAGTGGGGCTGAATAAAGAATAGCTATTATGATCATTGTAATTTAGCATTAAGTGCTTTTTATATCCATGGTGCTGAGTGTTAATTATTAGCATATTTGGATGCAACATTTATCCTTTTTGTTCCTCCTTTTTTTCCACAGCCATGGCAACAAAAGGCCTTGTGCTCTCTGTAGCGGAGCATCCTGCCTTTGTCCAATCCAGCTTGGTGCATCAGTCTCTGCAAACAACAAAAGATGTGGCCACCCAGCTGGCTGTCCCTCCCCCCATCAGAGTACTAAGGGAGGCAGAGGCCTCTTCGATTGGAGCCCAGAAGAGCAAGAGACAGGTACAGATCATCAAACAGGGGGCAGGGCTCAGAAGAGAGGTCATGCTTAATAAACCTGATTAATTTCTTGAGCAGCAACAGTGCAAAAGGACAGGGGTGAGATAAGAGGTGTCATTCATCCTGATTTTGAAGCACAAGAGTGCAGCTAAAATCAGCAGAGAGCTTTGTGATGATGCTGGAGGGTCTGGGTAGCAGGAAGGAAATTCAGTAAGGGGGAGATCTGTGCTCATGGTGACTGAATGACGACACAGCCCTGAGCAGGGACAGAGCATAGACTGCCCACCATGGAACCAGACCCAAATCTGACCAGGACACTCTCTTGCTTAAATACCTCCTGATGGCTTCCTGCAACCTAAATAATGTAGGCAAGAACAGCTGTGCTTATTTGATACTTACTGTGTTTGGAGACCTTTGTAGGGGAGGAAACAGAGGCATAAAAGTTAAGTAACCTGCTAAAAATCACACAATTACTAATAGACAATGAGGACTCCAACCCAGTCTGCTCTGGCAGGCTCACATGGCTCTAGCATGGGTGCATCTGCCGCTGAGTTTTCTGGTTTGTCTCTCCTCCTCTGTAGCAGGAAGGGATGCGGTCTCTGCTCTTCAAGTCTTCCATGAAGAGTTGGAGTGCTGAAGTTTCGCGTGCTCTGTGCTTGCTCTGAATACTATCTGCACTCAACCATGCTTTCTGTTCTCTTCCTACTTCCTGGAGGAAGACTTCTGGATGGCAGTCCCATCACTGGCTCCCTACCCTTTCTTTTACCCCAGATGATAAGTTTGAGTCCATTGTGTCCATTCCAGCCTTCTGGACTGTGATCAATTTAGGAATGAGACTGTGCTTGACCCCGCTCAACAAAACTAAGAGGGATATTTTAGGCCTGGTGTAACAGAACACTATAGGTTTGGTGATAAATTAAACATTTACCTCTCACAGTTCTGGGGGCTGAAAGACTCAGTGTCTGGTGAAGCCCCTCCTGGTTCATAGGTAGCTGTCTTCTTGCTGGGATTTCCAAAGAGGAAAGAGGGCCAGAGAGTTTTCTGCTGGCTTTTATAAGGGTGTCGTCCTTCAGTGATGGGGACTCCACTATTCATCTCCCAGGCTCCACCTCCTAATACCAACACCTAGGTGCTTAGGGTTTTGGGGGACATGAACATTTACCCCTTTATGTAGGACTTTTTTTTTTTTTTTTCAGACCAGGGGACTGAACTCAGACCCTTACGCTTACCAGGGAAGTGCTTATTCTCCTGAGCCATCTCCTTGGCCCCATACATAGGACTTTTGCTGGGGCTCTGGTATAGGTTTCTTCACTTTGAGGAGAAAGCCATTGGAAGCAAAAGTATCTCTTTCTCCTGGGCATGTCATCAAATTTGGAGGCACAAAACTGCTTCAGCTGTTTTGCTGATGTCTGAGGATGACATAGGGAATGGAGTTTTCATTACTGTAGTAGAAAGCACCCTTCATGATACAATGAAGACAACCTTATGACTTTGCTGTCCCTTCCTACATAATTTTTTGGGGGGTTCTGTTGCTGAAATCCAGGTCTGGCACATGCTAGGCAAGCATTCTACCACTAAACTATATCCCCAGCCACCCAAATTAAAAAAAATATATGACTAGATTAGTATAAATGTAAGTATATTAACAGCATATAAAAATAATATTATATATTAAAACACCTTTTTGACCTAAAAAACTAGTTTTTTTTTTTTTTTTTCTTCTGATTTTAAGATGTTAGAGCTTTTTTTCTTTTTGTGGAACGGGGGATTGAACTCAGGTGCTTTCACTTGCCAGGCAAGCACTCTATTGAGCTATCTCCCCAGCCCTGTTAGAGTATTTTTTGTGAGTCCTAAAAGTCCAGTGTTGGGGCACTGTGCCTACTGGAGGGAGGAATTTGGAAAGGTTTATGCTGAATGTAGAGCTTGACAGGAGAAACTGTCCAAGACTCAGAAGAACATCATGCTAATAAAAAGGCAGATAATAAGGACAAGGTGCAGGATCTGGGCACTTGGATGCAGGGTTTTGTTATGGTGGAAAACTTGTCTACATTTTGCTCATGTCAATTGGAAATGCTTTTAGTTTTCCCAGAAAGGAAGTGCTAGCTAAGTTGGAACAAAGGAAAACTCCATTGCTGAAAAGATTAGTATTGCAAAGAAGCAAGTAGCTGGGCTGATGATGCATGCCTATAATTCCAGCACTGGAGAGGCTGAGGCAGGAGGATCACCATGAAT
Source organism: Ctenomys sociabilis (assembly GCA_004027165.1). Classification (NCBI taxonomy): domain Eukaryota; kingdom Metazoa; phylum Chordata; class Mammalia; order Rodentia; family Ctenomyidae; genus Ctenomys; species Ctenomys sociabilis. Next base: position 25,443 of record PVKA01024365.1, on the reverse strand, counting down.
TCAAGGCCAGCTTAGGCTACACAGTGAATTTAAGAGCAGCCTCAACCATATAGTGAGATCCTATCTCAAAAAAAAAAAAAAAAAAAAAAAAAAAAAAGAACAACAATGAAGCCAACTACTTTACAACAGAACAGTAGGAAAACTATATGTGAGGAATAAGCAAGGGCCCAAAATTGTAAAAGTGAAAGACTTTGCTTTGAGAGGAAGCACCAGAAGACTGTTTACCCAGAGGGCACCAGGCTTCATAAAAGGGATGCATAGGCACTTTGTTCCTGAGGCTTTGGTGCACATCACCCAGCCATCTAAGCACTCCAACAGCTCTGCAACCACGAAACAAGGAATCCCAGCTAATCTTCAAGCAGTGGCAGACCTTGGCTTCATCTACCTGGCACTAGTTTTAGGTGCATGCAGAATGCAAAAGTTGTGGGGTCAGAAAGGCTTCCACCCAGATTTCACAAGAAGTCCTGGGAGGCCGGGCAGTGTGCTCCTGAGAAGGCAGTGTGTGAAGCTGTGAGTGTGAAGCTGAAGGAGCTGTGAAAACTCCATAGATTATCTGAGGAAAATCAACCCAAGAAAGAAGCCACAAGAGCTGCAACAACTGGTAATGCTGCGGGGGCAGGGCTACCCAAGCCCTTTGGATTTCACATCTTACCATAGCTTGGCCAGGGTGCTGGACATGGACTTACAGGATTTGATGTTTGTAATGCTGGGTTTCAGTTGTGTGCTTTGGTGACATTTCCTTCTATCTCCCTGTTTCTTCACATTAGGCAGGGAATTATAGGGGCAGCATTGCTGACTTGCTGTTAGAAGGTGGGATCTAGGTGGGGGAGGTGAGTCACTGGGTACAACCTGATAGAGTGCATCTCCCTTCTTGTCTTCTGTCTTCACACTCTGCTACTTTTCCACCAAGAAGTAAGCATCTTTCCTTGGGCTTGGCCCTTCCAGCATGATGCCAACCATGCAAGGACTGAAACTTCTAAAACATGATACAAATTCTATGAGAAGAAAGATTTGCACTAATAGTGTTTGGACAGGATATCCTGTCTGCTTCTTGTACTAGGGATAACCACTAGGAAGATAACAATGCAAAAAGTATTAATTATTGAAACTGTACTATAATTCAGCTTTAAAAAAGAAAGATAGGTATCCAGCTACCTTCTCTTAATTCATTGTTTAGAGGCATCTGCTCTAATAGTGTTTGTAAATAGAATATCATGTATGCACCTTGTACAACAAAAAAACACTATGAAAACAATATGCAATGCATTAATTATTGAATCTCTTCTAATTTGATTTGAAACTGTCTCATTGCTATTTGTTCTTCATAAAATAAATAAAATAAAACAAAACATGATACAAAGTAAACCTCTCCTCCTTCAAGTTATGTGTTGGGTATTTGTATTAGCAATGAGAAAGTGACTAAGAAACCTTTCCTGTTGCACTCAGTTTAGTGATGTATCATTACCTTTATGGCATTAGGCATTTCTTTTTGTCTAAGACAGGGCTTTGCTATGCTTTGAACTCTCTGTGAAGCCTAGGCTGGCCTAGAACTCACAGTGATCCTTCTTCATCAGACTTGTGAGTGCTGGGATTGCATTTGTGTGCCACCTCACCCAGTTTTGTTTGTTTTTTGAGATAAAGTTTGCTATTTAAACACTTAAAAAAAGAACTTTTTATTTCCTTATTTATTTAATACAGAGTCTCACTACCCATTTTGGACTTGTAGTGATCCGCCTGTGTCAACCTCCCCAGCGCTGTGATTAGACCGTGCCTAGACTCTGGCCGGCTTAGCCCGCCCTGGGGACAGGGCTGTCATGGCATGTGGTGCTACAGATTGAGCCAAGGTTCCTGTGCTTGCCTAAGCTTGCCTCTAAGCAGGCACTTTAATTGGCTGAGCTATCTCACTGGCCCCCACATAAAATCTTTTACATAAGTTTGATAGTGGTATTATTTCTTTCTCCCTTCCCCCTCCATTACCTATCTTCTCCTCCTCTTCTTTCTCCTCCTCTTTCTCCTTCTTTTTGTTATACTGGAGATTGAACTCAGGACCTTGGCTGGACTCAAACTTGTTGCATCAGTCTCTCAGAAAACTGAGACCACAGGCGTGTTCCACCATACCTGGATTAGTAGTGGTAGGGGTTATACAGGCCAAAAAGTAGAAGCAACCTAGATGTTCATCAGCTGATGAATGGACAAACAAATGTTGGCATATCCATCCAGTAGACATAATATTCTTATGCTACTACTTGGGTGTGCCTTAAAAACACTAGCTAAGTGTATGCACCTTCTGTAGTTCCAAACACTCAGGAATCTATGGCAAGAGGATCACTTGTCCCAAACAGTTTGAGGCCAGCCTGAGTCACATAGTAAGATCCTGTCTCTAAAAACAAAAAGTGATAACAATGTTGTTTTTTTAAGCAGGATATAGTAGCACATATTTGTAGTCTCAGCTACTGGGAAGGTGAGGCAGGAAGATCATGAGTTTGAGACCAAGCCGAACAACATAAGGAGAATCCATCTCAAAAACAAAACAAAGCAAAACACTATGCTATGGCTTTTGGACTGGGCTATATCCTGGCCTTGTTTATTTTTGGGACAGGGTCTTGTTTAGTCATGAAGTTGCCCCGACTGGGCTCAAACTTGGAATCTTCCTGCCCAACTTCCCAGAGTACAAGGATTATAGGTATGGGCTACCACATTTGGATTATAATGTCTTGTTTTGATTGTTTAGCCTCAACCTTTGTTAAGGGTTTGTATTCTGGTTACTTTTCTCTCATTGCTGGGACAAAATAGCCAACACCCAAAATGAAGGAAGGAAAGGTTTATTTAGCTCTGGAGGTTCAGTCCATATTCAGCTGGCTCCAAGGTAGAGTGGTACATGGCAGAGGGCAGCAGTTGACGGTGACAGAAAACTGCAAAACAGCAAGAGCAAAACGGCAGGAGCAGTGGCAGCAGTGGAAACAATTGCAACAGAGAGCCAGTCCGTCTCCCTTGTGTTGCATGCAGGCTCTCTGCTCCAGGCTGGGTGTAGTGTTCACACCCATAATCCCAGCACTGGATTGTGAATTAATCACAGACTCTAGAGTTCTGCCCCATAACTACATAAGGCTTTGGGGGGACAACTAGACATAAGCCTTGACAGTTTGGATGTCTGAATCATTGGAATCTGGATGTCCCCTTTATTAGTTTATTATTAGTAAACTGTGAGTCTCTCAGAGAACCCAGGCTTCTTGATTATTTGTATACCTTGCTACCTGCACACAATGTGGGTTTGAGCCACGGGGTGATCACTCTTGATGTGGCCTTATTTGTACCTATAGACTCATGAGATCTGAGGAAATTTTGTTACAGAAACATTTAATTTGGGGGGCTGGGGAGATAGCTCAGTAGAATATGCACTTGCCTGGCAAGCACAAGGGCCCGAGTTCAATCCTCCATTCTGCCGGAAAAAAAAAAAGTACAATTTTTTTCTAGTGAAAAAAAAACAACCAACAAAAAAAATCTCAATTAAAGCAAGGCATTTATACATACTGGCCCAGGAAACCACCATTTCCATTTTACATTAGGATGCTTATACCCTTCATGTTTCATGAGCACATTGAAAGTAGCAATGGAAATGAGGCTCTTGCTATTTCTAATACCTCTTCCCAGTAGTCTCTTCTGCTCCCTTATACCAGCATCATTAGGAAGAGCTGCCCAGGCTGTGGGTGTAGCTCAGTGGAAGCACATTTGACTCGTGGGATGGGTTAACATGGGATGTGCAAGGCTCTGGATTCAGTTCCCAGCACCCCCCATTGCCTGCTTAATATCCACAGGTGAATAATTCTTGCAAAAATTTGTTATTCAGGGGCCGGGGAGATGGCTCAGTAGAATAAGCACTTCCCTGGCAAGTGCAAGGGCCTGAATTCAATCCCTGGTTCTGCAAAAAAAAAAAAAAAAGTTACTCATATTAACATATTGTCGAAAGACCAGCCTGGATGGTTTTTAACTTACCTACAACTTGTATTTTCATACGTTACACTAAATTATTTTTTCTGTTTTGGTGGAACCAGGGATTGAACTCAGACCCTTGTGCTTGCCAGCGAAGCACTTATTCCACTGAGCCATTTCCCTGGCCCTCACTTTAATTTTTTATTTATTTATTTTTTAAAATTTAGAGCCGGGCGTGGTGGCGCATGCCTGTAATCCCAGCACTGGGGAGGCTGAGGCAGGAGGATTGTTGTGAGTTCGAGACCAGCCTGAGCTACAAAGTGAGCTTAAGGCCAGCCTGAACTGCATAGTGAGACCCTGTCTCAAAAAGACAAAAAAAAAAAAAAAAATTATTTATTTATTACAGTGTCTTGCTGCACATCACAGACTCTTTTTTTTTTTTGTGGGGGGGGTCAGCTCAGCCCACCCTGGGGGAGGGGCTGGCACGGCATGTGGTGCTGGGGATCAAACCGCAGTCCCTGAGAGCTTGCCTAAGTTTGCCAAAGCAGGCGCTTTAGACCGCTGAGCTATCTTGCCGGCCCTCACTTTAATTTTTTAAATAAGACACTTTGGATGTTTGTACATCTGCTGATAAGTGAGCACTTTGATCTATCACACTGTGCTAAACAACTGTGATGTTGGGCTGGTGCTATAGCTCAGTGGACTAAGTGCCTGCTTGGATAAGCACTTTGATCCCTGGCACCACATGGTACACTACACCGGCCTCCAGGCATGCTGAGCAGGGCCATTGAGACAGGGCATGGTGGTACACACTTGTAATCTCAGCACTGGGGAGGCTGAAAACAGGAGGATCACTACCAGTCTGAGCTGCATAGTAAGAGAGACCCTGTACCAAATACATAAAAAAAAATTGTGATGTTAATAACTTTATTGTTATGGGATTATACAACTATTGTTTTTTTGTGCATCTTATTGGTGTCTTCTGTAAAAAGTTGAAAAATGAAAAATAACACTGATATGATGACAAAAGGTATATGTCTTATAACGGATGTGATTGGGATCAAATAGTTATTATTAAATAGGTTATGCTAGAAATGCTGACTTTTTATTCTCATTTAGATATCCATTAGTATTAAGTGTATTCTGTGTTGATTTAGAAAGGAAAATAATAAAATGACATATTCTCATACAATTTAATAACAAAAATACAAACAAACAAACAAAACCCAACCAAAAAAATCTGGGTAAAAATGGTCAAAGCAATTTTTTTTGTGTGTGGGGGGGGGACAAGAATTGAACTTAGGACCCTGCACTTGCCAGGCAAGTGCTTATTCTACTGAGCTATCTCCCCAGCCCCATAGTCAAAGCATTTGAATAGACATTTTATCCCCCCCATAGACATTTTTCCAAAGAAGATATATGAGTGGGCAAATCATTAAAATATGTGCCCAATATCATGTCAACGAAGTGCACTTTTTTTTTTTGGCAGAACTAGGGATTGAACTCAGGCCCTTGTGCTTGCCAGGGAAGTGCTTATTCCACTGAGCCATCTCCCTGACCCCCTTGACTTGTTCAGCCTACACCAGTCTAGGTGCATCTTGGTGGCCTGACCTGGGCTCCTTGGCTCCAGATGTGTTCCATAGCTGTGCCTTACCCAGGTACAGAGAGAGCCCTGAGATAAAGCCAACTCATGGCTGCTCTGAGTCCGAGGTTTAGTTTGCCTCTCTCTAAAATGGCATTTGGCCAAGCTCCTTCTCCAGGGAACTCTTGGACTAGAGCCACTCACCAGCTATTGTAATTTGCAACATCCACTGCTCTATTCCACTGGTGCATTTCTTTGTAGAGGCCTCTGGGGCCCCCAGCTTCTCAGTGTCAGCAGATTCAAGGCTCCTCTCTCACATTGCAAGCCAGGAGTCAGAGAGAAAACGCAGCTTGCCACCTCAGTTTTCTGTGTTGAGGTCTTGGTCTTTGCTGTCCCTGTGAACTGCAATTCTTTCTTCAGGTTCTTCCTGGATCTGGGTATTCACCTCCCTCCTCTTCTTCCCCAGGTTGGTGCCTTCCTGCTTTACATGCTATAGCCTCCTTTAGATCTGCCCTCTCTGCATAGTTCCCAGGCACAGGAGGAGCACGCTGTGCTCAGGGGCCAGGATGTTCTTACCCATTCTTCAAGTCCTGGCCCAAAATGTCACTTCTTTGAGAACACTCAGTACCCTCTCTCTGTCTCACATCATATTGTGTACTTTTCTTAAATAGAGCCCATCACAGTTGGAATTTTACATTTACTTGTGTTTAATATACCCCTCTGCTTCACAAAGACCATTCCTGTTCTTTATGCATAGTCCCCCAACATTTATTACAGTTTCTGTACATAATAGATATTTAAGTTTAAAAATATGCCCATAATGTAGGGTGCCAGTAAGTCCAGCACTCGGGAGGCCTAGACAAGAGGATTGCCAAGAGTTCAAGACCAGCTTTGGTTGCATAGTGATACTCTGTCTCAAAAAAACCTAAAAACTAACCAATCAACAAAGAAAACTAGGGCTGGCCAAATAGCTCAGTGGATTAATGTGCCTGTAATTGGTTGCAGGGGCAGGGTTCAATCCCTGGCCTGTGATGCCAGCCCTATCCCAGGAGCTCACTGAGACTGGGTGTGGTGGCACACTCCAGTAATCCCAGCTCTTAGGAGGCTGTAAATAGGCAGATCACTTAGAGTCTGATCTCTCTGAACACCCTGTAGACCCTTCCCTAAAATATAAAACCAAAAAAAATATCCAGAAATGCTTTTATTTTTATTTTTTTTTTTATTTTATTTTATTTTTTGTCTTTTTGAGACAGGGTCTCACTGCAGTTCAGGCTGGCCTAAGCTCACTTTGTAGCTCAGGCTGGTCTCGAACTCACCAACAATCCTCCTGCCTCTGCCTCCCGAGTGCTAGGATTACAGGCATGCGCCACCACGCCCAGCTTGCTTTTATTTTTAAAATCTATCTAATTTTCCAGTTTTCCTCTTGAAAATTAAGGTGGACTAGACTTTTTTTTTTTGAGGTATCGGGATTGAACTTGGCACCTTGTGCTTGCCAGACAGGCACTTATGCCCTTGGACTATCTCCCCGGCCTCCCCTCCACTATTTTTTCTGTCTTTTTTGAGACAGGGTCTCACTATGCAGTTCAGATTGGCCTTAAACTCACTCTGTAGCTCAAGCTGCTCTCGAACTCACAACAATCCTCCTGCCTCAGCCTCCCAAGTGCTGGGATTACAGGCATGCGCCACCTAGCCCAGCAGAACCCTCCACTTTTTTTGTATCAGGAACTGAATTCAGGGCCTTGTACTTGCCAGGTAGGCTCCATTCTGATGCCGCTGAGCTACATCCCTGGCCTGAGACTTCCTTTTAGCTTTTTCTGGGGATGCTGGGGATATATAACACTGGCCTCATGAATGCTAAGTACAAGCTTTACCCTTGCACAACAACTCCAGCCTCTCATTTGATATGCTGGGGCAGAATCCAGGATTGAACTCAGGCCCTTGTGCTTGCCAGGGAAGCACTTTTTCCACTGACCCATCTCCCCAGCGCTGACACTTCCTTTTAACAAACAGAATTAATTTGCAGCGCTCCTTTGATCCCTCACCCCCTCCATTCCCTCTCCCTTCTCCTTCTATTGTCCTCCCCTTCTTCAGTCTCCCCCTTCTCCTCTTCTTACTCCTAGTCTTTCTCCCTTCCCCTCAGACAGACTTCAGGGACTTGCATGTGCGTCCTCCAGCCTCCATCCCGTAGGCGTTCTGAACATAGCTTACAGGAAAATGAAAGTAGTTTCCTCATAATACTTTCTCTCTCTTGAGAACTTGTTTGGAGGTTCTAGTGGAGGAGCATAGTTACTCATATACCCTGACCAAAAGGCAGACTGCTTTTGCTGAGGATCATTGTCCTCTTTGCTTGAATGCAGTTTTAATTTTAATTTTTTAAAGAATACAAAATGGAAAAAAGAAACTATTAAAAATGATACACAAGTGCAAGGGTCTGAGTTCAATCCCTGATTCTGCCAAAAAAAAGAAATGATACAAAATTTCATTAAACAAATTAAAAAGGAATTCGACAGTGGTTGTTGTATTGTATAATGTTATCTTCAAATTAGTTGTTTAGGGGCTGGGGAAATAGCTCAGTGGTCTAAGCATCTGCCTGGAAAATGCAAGGATACAGGTTCAATTTCTGGTACCACATGCTGTGTCAGTCTCTGGTGTGGTAGCACGTGCCTGTAATGTCAGTTCTGGGGAGGCTGAGGCAGGAGGATCACTATGAGTCTGAGCTGTGTAGCAAGGCCCAATACCAAATAAATAAATAGATGAATCTTTAAAAAATTTGTTGTTGGCTTAGTAGAATAAGCACTTCCCTGGCAAGTGCAAGCGTCTGAGTTCAATCCCTGGTTCCACAAAAAAAATAAATAAAAAATAAAATAAAAAATTTGTTGTTTAGGTTACCAGATTGTTATGGTTTGTGTTTAGTTAGTCCCCCAAAGCTGCATGGGGTGGGGACTTCTAGACTTTGTGATTAACTCATGATCCACTGGGATTATGTGTGATCCAAGGCTGGGATTATGGGTTTTGTTTTTTTTTTTTTTGTCTTTTTGAGACAGGGTCTCACTGCAGTTCAGGCTGGCCTAAGCTCACGTTGTAGCTCAGGCTGGTCTCGAACTCACCAACAATCCTCCTGCCTCTGCCTCCCGAGTGCTGGGATTACAGGCATGCGCCACCACGCCCAGCTGGGATTATGGGTTTTAGTACTGCTGGGATTATGGGTTTTAGTACTGCTGGGATTATGGGTTTTAGTACTGCTGGGATTATGGGTTTTAGTACTGCTGGGATTATGGGTATGAGTACTTCCTTCAACCTGGGGCAGAGAGCCTGAATGTAATAGACAGAGACACAGACTTTCTTTAGCCATTGCTCTCTGCATTGTTGTTCCACCACCATGAACTGCTGCTGTCTGCCATGTGCCATTCTGCCTTGGAGCCAGCCTTGGAGTATGGACTGAAACCTGCAGCAACTGTAAACTAAATAAACCTTTCCTTCCTTCATTTTGAGTGTTGAGTATTTGTCTCAACAACGAGAGAAAAGTAACTAAGACACAGATATAAACCTGAAAAATTGGTTAAAAAAAAAAAAAGTTATAAGAAATTAAAAAGAAGGGCCAGGGAGATGGCTCAGTGGAATAAACATTTCCCCGGCAAGCGCAAGGGCCTAAATTCAATCCCTGGTTTTGCAAAAAAAAAAAAAAAAAAAAAAAAGAAAAGAAACTAAAAAGAATAAAAAATTTAAAAGTTTTAAAATCATTATCTGCTCCTTTCAATGGACCAGCAGAGATCAGCAGAGCAATTATCAAAACTACCTTTTTTTGGGGATGGGGAACTGGGGATTGAACTCATGCCTTTGTAATTGCCAGGGAAGCACTTATTCCATTGAGCCATTTCCCCAGGGCCCCAGCTTTTCTTTTTGATTGCAATTTTTTTTTCAGTACTGGGGACTGAACTCATGATGCTGCACTTGCCAGGCAAGCGCTTATTCTACTGAGTATCTCCCCAAACCCCCCCTCTCCCACACACACGTTTTTTGTGGAACCAGGGACTGAACTCAGGCCCTTGCACTTGCCAGGGAAGTGCTTACTTCACTGAGCCATCTGCTCAGCCCATTGTTTTTCTTTTTTTTTTATTGCAGTTTTTATGTTTTCTTTTTCTTTTTTCTGAGACAGGGTCCCACTACATAACCCAGGCTGGCCTGCAGTCAAGATGATCCTCTTGACTCAGCCTACTTCACATTGAAATTACAGGCCTGCATTACCTTGCCAAAGTATAGTTTTGAGATGGACACGGATGTTGTGGGAAGAAGGGGACAGTCATTGATAGTCTGATCAGTCAAATCAGCCCTGGCAATCAATGGCTGTCAAAACCAGGTTGCCCTCCATGTGCTTCCTTATGCTTGGGTCATTCATTTGGGTGCAGGGAACCTGCTGTACTCTGAGGATCATTGAAGAACTGTGCTAATGAGAATGTGGAGAAGAACCAAGGCCTCCCATCACAATCAAAATCAACTCCCTACCTGTGTAGGGAAGAAGCCCCTGAATGCTCTAGCCCCTGTGGGATTGTTAGACCCTGTAGTTCCGGGTGACGTCAACCCCGACCTCATAGGAAACTGAGCCAGAACCACCTTGCCACACTGCTCTCTGAGAGATAACACATGCTCCTTGTTGTTTAAGCCCCCAAGTTCTGAGCTGATAGCTATACAGCAATAGATAACAGAATAGTTTTTTGGTTTTTTTTTTTTTTTTTTTTTTTTTTGAGACAGGGTCTCACTATGCAGTTCAGGCTGGCCTTGAGCTCACTTTGTAGTTCAGACTGGTCTTGAACTCACAACAATCCTCCTGCCTCAGCCTCCCCAGTGCTGGGATTACAGGCATGCACCACTCAGAATAGATTTTTAATTGAATCTGAATGAATGAATCAGAACATTCAGGAAAATTTTTTTGGATTGTTTCCTTTTGGTTTGTCAAGAATCAGTAATTATGTTCATAATGATGGAATTTTCTTTTGCATCATCTCTATATTTTATTTATAGACATTTTCTTCTACATGAGTAAAAAATATGTAGCACAAATATTTATTTTTTATTTTTTGCTGGATTTTGGGGATTGAATCCATGGCCTTTACACTGAGTACATCCTCAGCCTTTTCTTTTAAAAATTATTTACTTTTGGAGACAGGGTCTCACTATGTAGCCTTGGCTGACCTTGAACTCACAATGATCCTCCTGCCCAGCCACTGTGTGCTGGGATTTATAGGGTTGTGGCACCACACCCAACACTAAAAAATTGTTTTTAATATTTTTGAAAATTTAAATTTAATTTTTTGAGACAGAGTCTCTGACGTTGCCCAACTGGGTTCAAATTTGTGATCCTTCTGACTCAGCCTTCGAGAGTGTTGGGTTTATAGGTGTGTGCTACCATACCTAGCTAATATTTAACCTTTGAAAAATATGGCTGATGATTTCAGTATGAAGAAAGAGCATTTATGTATGCTCTTCTACTATACAGGGCTAAAGATTAATTGGGATATGGGACAAAACTTTTTTTTTTGGCAAAACTTTTTTTATGTATTTTGTATAAGATATATGGGGTCTCACTGTGTAGATCGGACTCAGTGATTCTCCTGTTTTCAGCCTCCTCAGCACTGGGATTACAGGCATGCACCACCACGCATGGACTCGGTGGCTGGTTCAGCATACCCAGGGGCAGGGCCGGAGGGGCATGTGGTGCAGGAGCTCGAACCCCCTGTCCTGGTGCTTGCCTAAGCCAGCACTTGGTCTGCTGAGCTGTCTCACCAGGCTTTATATTTCTTGTTATTTACAAACAATAATGCATATTTTTATTCAGTCTTTAAGGCAATAAAGTTGAGTTACATTTTATTACATTCTTTGAGCAAATGTTTGTACCTTTTGGGTTCAAAACGCCAAACATTTAAGGGTTTCAGTGCTTGCAGTTGCTTTGTTTTTTTTTTTTTTTTTTTTTTTTTTTTTCTCTTTTGGTGGAATTGGTTGGATAAAGCTTCCCAGAGGCAAAGAGAATTTTCACAGAGAATGTTGAGCAGACAAGAGGTAACCAACATCTGTTATTCCCTGATACCCCAGCGCAGAAGCAATGCTTAGCACACACACAGGAGGTATCAAAAAAGTATATTCTGACTAAATGAAAGAATGAGTAAGTCATCATAATCATTCAGATGTTAGATGCTATTCCAGTTGCCTAAGTAGGAATGAATATACAACTACACTATTTGACAGAAACTGTAATATCTTCCATAAGTACACTGAGTTATTGTCTGTTTGCACATATTTACATTTTCTTTCTTTTTGCAGAACTGGGGATTGAACTCAGGCCCTTGTGCTTGCCAGGGAAGCACTTATTCCACTGAGCCATCTCCCCGGCCCTCATGTTTACATTTTCTTCACAAAATTTTAACTTTTGTTTTACACCTGTGTGGCCAGTTAAGGATGTGGCCTGTTTAATGGGCTGGCTCATTCAACATTGGTCCTGGTCTCATAAACACAGGCAGAAAAGCTTAAAATTTCATTTCTCAGACTTCTTTGCTGCTAAGGGTCTGAATGAGACTTAGGAGGTTCCTTCAAACACATGCATTCATAAGAGACCTGAAAATGACCTGTAGAGCAGAAAAGTAGAGGAGAGTTTGAGGTGTGCGTTTTGCTGACCCTGCTGGCTGTAGAGTAGTTCAGTCTGTTATGGCTTATATCTAGATTTTTTCCCAAAGCCTCTTGTGGTCATAGGTGGGGATTTTTGGAAGTGCATGAATGTGGATGTGAGGGTGTAATGCTGGGACTCAAGGTGTATGGTCCTGGATTAGTCCACTAACTGGTTTTTATCATTGTTCTGTGTATGGCTAGTGGAAAGCCCCACCCCGGGTGTGGGTGGCTCCACTCAGGGAGTTTACAACCTGAACTTGGTAAAAGAGAAAGGGAGACTTGCTGCTGCTGCTGCTGCTGCTGCTGCTTGCTGCTTGCTGCTTCCTTCTACCTGCCCCTGCCCTACCATAAACTGTTTCTCTTCTGTGATGGGCCTCTACACCGCCTTTGAGCCAGCTGACTGTGAACTGAAACCTCTATGAACTGTGAGCTGAAATGAACTTTTCATTCTTTTAACTTTGGGTGTTGTGTACTTTGTCCCAGCAATGAGAGAGACAACCTCAAAGTGTAGGCGATAGCTCCCAGATTTGACAGACAGCTTTTGGAATTGAGCTTTTGGCTTCATTTGCTTTGTTCCGGAGACAGTAGTGGTTACCCTCTGGTTCAGCTGGTAGTTTCCTTTTCTTTTCTTCTTTTGGCAGAACCAGGGATAGAACTCAGGTCCTTGCGCTTGCCAGGGAAGCGCTTATTCTACTGAGCCATCTCTCTGGCCCTTAGTTTCCTTTTCTTGATAGGAACAGCCAGCTTCCTTGATGCTTGGTTCTGTGGTGTGGCTTGGAGGGCTGTTACTGGAAGATCAGTCTAGAGACTGATCTTTAGCTTATCTAATGATATTGGAAATCATTTATTTATTTATTTATTTATTTATTTATTTATTTATTTATTTATTGTCTTTTTGAGACAGGGTCTCACTATGCAGTTCAGGCTGGCCTTAAGCTCACTTTGTAGCTCAGGCTGGTCTTGAACTCACAACAATCTTCCTGCCTCAGCCTCCCAAGTGCTGTGATTACAGGCCTGCGTCACCACTCCTGGCTTGGAAACCATTTAATACCCTCCAATAAATCCCTTTCTGTCCAAAGGGGTTTGTTTCTTGGTCACTGAATCCTAAATAGATAAGAGGCTAGGAGTTACTATACAATTGACAAAAAATTATTACTATGTATATGATGGGATGCTATTTATTTATTTATTTATTTATTTATTTGCAGTGGAGATGGAGACAGGGTCTTACCAAGTTGCCCAGGCTGGGCTTGAACCTGTGATCCTCCTGTCTCAGGTTTTTAGAATGCTGGGATCATAGGCACTAGGTCTGCTTTTGATCTAGGATGATAGAGTTGAGCATACAGTTCACAAGAGCTATAACATTTACCATATGGCTCTTTATAGAAACAAATTGTGGAGCATTTGGTGACATCCTGGCTGTTCACAAGGAGTCTCACTGGCCAGCAGTCTCAGCCTAACACGGCTGTTTGTGGGACCTTCTACAATTGCTGATGAGAGCTCACCATTTTTTATTTTTATTTTTATTCTTTGGTGGAACCAGGGATTGAACTCAGGCCTTTGTGCTTGACAGGCAAGCACTTATGCTACTGAGCCATCTCTCCAGCCCCAAGAGCTCACTGTTTGACAAGATCCCTAGGTGATTCAGAAATACATTAAAGTTTGAGAAGCATGATACTAATCTCTTCAGTGAGCACAGCTGATACAGTTGAAACATTTTCTTTCTTTCTTTCTTCTTTCTTTCTTTCTTTCTTTCTTTCTTTCTTTCTTTCTTTCTTTCTTTCTTTCTTCTTTCTTTCTTTCTTTCTTTCTTTCTTTCTTTCTTTCTTTCTTTCTTTCTTTCTTTCTTTCTTTCTGGGTACCAGGGATTAAATCTCTCTCTCTCTCTCTCTCTCTCTCTCTCTCTCTCTCTCTCTCTCTCTTTCTTCTTTCTTTCTTTTTGTGGTGGTGGTACTGGGAATCAAACTCATGACCTCGCACTTGCCAGGCAGGCCCTGTGCGGTGGAGCTCTATCCCTGGCCACTATTGAGACTTTCATGTTACACAAGCCCTTTCAACCAGTGGGAAATATGCAATACCCTAGTTACATGACATTAGATGTCATGCTATTCTTGGATGTGATGTAGTGATTTTTTCCAGATTCTCAGGAGAAAGTATCATTACCATCAGGTAGAATTCTTACTGAACATCTGCCTGGACAAAGAGACACCTGGCTGTATCCTGTTAGATGCCTATTCATTCATTCATATATATATATATATATATATATATATTTTTTTTTTTTTTTTCTTGTTTTCTTTTTGTTTTAGGGAAGGGACTACAGGGTGCTCAGAGTCTCACTACTAGATCAGACTCATAGTAATCCTCCTGTTTATAGCCTCCCAAGTGCTGGGATTACAGGCTCATGCCACCAGGCCCAGTCTCAATAGCCCTCTCAGGGTGCCTGCCCCAGGGGCAGGGGTGGCATGGCAGGCCCAGGGATGGAACCCCTGGCCCCTGAGCCTGCTAGCAGGTGCTTTAATCCACTGAGCTATTTGGCCAGCCCTATCCGAGGGTATATTCTGCTCCAGGTGAATGACGGTCTGTAAAGATCAGTGATTTTTGACAGAGCCACAGCGCTCACAGGAACCTTTTGCATGGCATCTCATGTAGGTCTTCTTCAAACCTCATAGGTGGATACTTTACTTTCCCTAAAGCAGCTGAGGCTCAAAGAGGTTAAATGACTTACTCAAAGTCATATGGCTGGTGAGTGGCAGAGCTGAAAATTGAATTTCTATCTTTCTGATAGCACGGTTTGTGTTTTCTTCTGTGCAACATTGCTAGACATGATTCTAAAAGGTTGCAATCTAAATTAGATCTACACCCAGAGAGCCAGTGTTTTGTAGATAAGTAACAGACTATTCTTATCTCTCACTCTCCAGATAGAGCCAGGATGATACTGCAACATTGTGGCAGGAGAAAAACTGCAGAAGCTGAGCTCTTCTCCTAAGACTTGCCCTTCAGAAGTGAAAACCTTGCCACCTTTATCTGTGAGAGACACAGGTGACTAATTGAATTTACTCCTCCCAGACACCTGAAATAAAAGGTACACCTTCTATGAGAAAAGAAAAGCACCTCCTAAGAGAAAAAGGGCCAGAGTGAGTGCTTGCCCCTCAAGGGGCTCTCAGCATAAGTCGTGTTCAGGAGACTGTCTCTTCTTCTTGACTCCTGCCCACCTGTGCTGTGCAGCCCTCCACTGACGATTCCTTGGTCCTCAGTCATTCTCATGTGCTTCCCTGTACACCAGTTCTTGGACTGGTGACATCCTTCTCCCTTCTCCCTGTGTTTTGCAACTGTTGAAGAGATGTGAGGCTGGGGGTGGGGTGTGGAGTGCAATGGAGATGCTTTGGTATGAAGCAGTGCTGGAGCTGGGCGTGGTGGTGCATGCCTGTAATCCCAGCACTTGGGAGGCTGAGGCAGGAGGATTGTTGTGAGTTCGAGACCAGTCTGAGCTACAAAGTGAGTTTGAGGCCAGCCTGAACTGCACAGTGAGACCCTGTCTCAAAAAAAAAAAAAAAAAAAGGCAACAAACAAACAAACAAAACAGTGCTGGAGAGAAGATTGCCCTGGACGAGGGAAAGGAGGGAAAGGAATGAGGTTGAGGAAGTGGTGGTTAAGGGAAGGATCAGGGAAGAGGATGACAGGCAGAGCAGGATGCTCTCAAAAGGGCTGGGAGGAGGAAGATGACAATCAGAGGCCAATGGGTTGACCCTGCCATAGCAGCAATACAATCATCCCTTCTCCCCTTCTCAGTAACAGCAACCCCCTGTAAGGTAGCTGCTGTTAGCTCTACGTTATAATTAAGGCAACTGAGAAGTAGAGGGGTTTGGTAGATATTCCAGGTCAGATACAGGGCCGTACGTGGGAGAGCTAAGATAGAGACAGAAGCAGGCTGCCTCAAAAACCTATCCTCTTTTTATTTTTATTTTTATTTTATCGAAGTACAAATATCATTGAGACAGTTTTAAGATACCTTGACAAGATGAATTTGATAAATTAATACATTGCAAACTATTTTCATAATGTTTTGGTATCATAGAAGGTGCATACATGCTATTATACTTACAGACATTATTATAATGTATGTCTTCTTTTGTTTTTAACTCATTACTCAGGAACCAGGTGTGAAAGTAGTTGACATTAACTGTTACTCAAGAAACTACTTTGTCTCTGCTGTTTGACTTGTATGGTTATGGAATGATGTCACATAGCTCAGTGCAGAGTACTTGACTCAGTATTCATGAGGCCCTGGGTTCAATCCTCAGTACTTTTTCACCCCTCAAGTATATACTTTGATTTTTTTTTTTTTTTTGGCAGAACCAGGGATTGAACTCAAGCCCTTGCACTTGCCAGGAAAGCACTTATTCCACTGAGCCATCTCCCCGGCCCTATACTTTGATTTCGATGTTAATTAAAAAATAAAACTGGGAGACTAGCCTGGACTAGTAAGATCAAGGCCAGCCTAAATTGCATGGCAAGATCCTCACTCAATAAAACTAAAAAAAAAAAAAAAAAAAAAAAAAAAAAATCAGATAAAGTCAATCAAATGGTGCCTAAAATTCTTTTGTTTCTATCATTTTTTGCTGAGGACCAAACCTAGGATCTTGAGCATGCTAGAAAGGAAGCTACTAAAGAAAGTTCCTGTGGGACAAAAGTAGAATTATATAAGAACATATTGGATGGGGAAGAGAAAACCTGTGGTGGCTATGAAGGCCCGGATGCTATGTATGTCAAATTGACATCTTCTGATGGGCATGAATTTATTGTAAAAAGAGAGCATGCACTGACATCAGGAACAATAAAAGCCATGTTGAGTGGCCCAGGTCAGTTTGTTGAAAATGAAACCAGTGAGGTGAATTTCAGAGACAGCCCTTCACGTGTGCTTTTGAAAGTTTGCATGGATTTACCTACAAGGTTCGCTATACTGAAAGCTCCACTGAGATTCCCAAATTTCCCATCACACCTGAAATAGTGCTGGAGCTGCTGATGGCTGCAAACTTCCTAGATTGTTAAGTAAAATAAATTATAATAAACTGTTAATTTTTCAATATTTAATACTTGTAGTTATTAGTAATTTTTTCATATATAGCATGTTGCCTGTATGCAACTGAGCTATAAAGTAAATTGCAATGCAGATTATCTTCTGTTTTTTGTATTAGAGAGTTGACATTTGTTTGCCACATCAGCAAATTAAGGATGTTTTCACAAATAAACAGATATGCCAGTTTGTAGGTGGTTTTACCTTCTTTTGTGTGTAACTTAAGATTAGAACAGTGATATAGCAAATGTGAAATGTAGGCATGAGTGAATATGTTCTACAGGTAAATAATTGGGCTACATATTTTTATGTTTTTTTAAAAAACATTCTGATCGTATAGCTCCTGATAAGTATTACTGGTTATGCAAATAATTACATGATAAACATTTATAACTTAGAACATTTTATATAACAAAAAATAAGAGTTTTTCTTAAAAAATTTTTATAAACAGTTTTGTTTAAGTCTATTGTGTTTTGTTTATTGTTGCAACTTAAGAACTTAATTAAAAAGCAATTTTGGAAAGTTACTAGTTACAATACAACTTCTGGGGCTATAACTGTTTAATCTGTAGCCAGATGGTCAGCAAGTAAACTAAATGACTTAATAAAAACAAACAAACAAATGAATAAACATTATGAACCCCCTAAGCCCCCCCCCCAAATAAAAAGCCTTTGCTCTTAGCTAGGTGTGCTGGTGTATGGCTATAATCCCAGCTCTTGGGAGGCTGAGGCAGGAGGATTGCAATGAGTTTGAGGCCAGCCTGGGCTACATTGTGAATCTGAGATCAGCCTGAACTATGTTGCAAGATCCTGTCTCAAAAATAAGAACAACAACTACCTATGTTGTTAGCTACTGTTCTGTGCTCTCTCATACAGGTACCTCACTAAAACAATAGGACCCATTTCTCTTTAGATATCTCTGGGACCTGGGCTGGACTACTTTCATCTCAGCAATGTGTCTGCTCTGTTTGGGGATTGGGGCTTGAGACCCGGTCTCACTAACTATGTGCTTAGGCTGGCCTTGAACTCACTTTGTAGGCCAGGCTGGCCTCAGACTAGCAGTGATCTTCCTGCTTCAGGCTTCTACATGCTGGGACAATGGATGTATGCCACTATGAGCCTGCATTTTAGTAGTAAACAAAAGTTTCAGTTTGCCCTCGATATCAGTGGGTTGTATATCTGCAAATTCAACCAACCACACACTGGGAATACAGTATTTGAAAAAGAGCTACATCTGTACTGAAAAATTAGATTTTTTTTCTTGTAATGATATCCTAGATAATAGTCTAATGGCTAATTACATAGCACTTACATTGTGTTAAACATTATAAGTCATTCAGAATTCATTTAAGGTATATAGGGGACTGGGGAGATGGCTCAGTGGAATAAGTGCTTCCCTGGCAAGCACAAGGGCCTGAGTTCAATCCACAGTTCTGCAAAAACAAAAAAACAAAAAACAACAACAACAACAAAAAGAAAACTCAGGATTAATATTAACAAATTGTTGGATTCCCCCACCCCCTGCTGATTTCTACTTTGCAGTAGGGAAGAGTTTATTCTGACATTATTACAAGTGTGGATTTGTAGCTGCTGGAAATAGTAGTCCATGTTTTCTGGGAGGTGATGAAGCTTAGTGATTTAAATATAAAGACTTGCAACAATTTGGCCCGCTCAGTGCACTTAACTGAGCGCCTGAAGAGCTGAGAGTGAGAGGATCAATATAGGGGCACGGCTTGTGATCTGCTGAAGAAGGCCAGCAGCAACGGCCACCCTGAACCCTGATCTTGGCTAATATTAGAAGCTAAGCAGTAGGCCTGGCCAGTACACAGATGGAAGAAAGTCCCCACAATTGTAGGACGAAAGCAGGCCAGGAGCTGGGACTGGGGAGAGGAAATGGCGTGGACTCAAGGCTTTGGAGCAGGATTTACAGGACTGCACAGGAAGATCTTGGGGTTCCTGAGAGGACTCAAGACAAGCACGGTTGGCTTGTTTGAGTGTGATGTCAAGAAATACTGTAACTGGGCCAAGTGTGGTGGCTCACACCTGTAATCCTAGCACTTGGGAGACTGAGGCAGGAAGATCATTGTGCGTTTGAGACCACCATGGCCTATAAAGTAAGTTAGAAGCCAGCCTGAACTATATAGTGAGACTGGCTCAAAAAGAGGAGAGAGACAGAGACAGAGAGAGAGAGTGAGAGAGAGAGAGAGAGAGAGAGAAAAGGAGAGAGAGAGGGAGAGACAGAAAGAGACACAGAGAGAGAGATACTGTAAGGGAGTGGGAAAGTGAAACAGAGAAGGGAAGAAAGCCAAGAAAGTTATGACAATGGCTACCTTCTGAAGAAATGTGTGATACGCACCTCAGAACTGTGCCACCAGAGGTGAGGAAACTGGGATATTTTCTTCCCAGTCTCTCACTGTGTTTGCAGTGCTGTTTTTCCCAGGTTCTCAGCCTGCTTCCTGCATGGGCAGAGGCTTCCTGTGGCCAGACATAGTCCTCAGGCCTTTGGCGCAGGTGTTTGAAGAAAAGCCATTCGAGTTTTGAGGTGCCTTGAGGCCCAGACAAGAGCATAGGAGCAGGGCGCCAAAACCTTCTCTTACAGTTTTAGTACATGGACAAAGGCATAGCTGTGCACCAGCCAAGAGGGTGAAGAAAGAGACTTTTGAGCCAAGTTAGAGAACAGAAGCTGAGCAAACCATGCTGTGTAATAAAAAGGCATGTTTTAGGGCCAGATACACACAAGGTCAAATTCCAGCTCTGTCAATCCATGAGTGACCTTGAAGATGACATTAAGTCTAGTTTTCCCACTTGTGAAACGGGAATAACAATATTTACTTCATAGATCAGTTGTGAGAATTAAATAAAATAGAACAAAATAAAATAGGGCTGAGGCTAGAGGGTTCCCATAGCATACCCAAGTCCCTGGGTTTGTTCTCCAACTACATTGCAATTTTTAAAAAGCATTAAGTAAAATAGCATCTGTAATGTTCCTGGCACATATTAGACATTCTATACAGATTACAAATGGTCAAAAATGGTAGCTACAGCAATATATGAGACTGCCAAAAAATGTATACACCAGGCAAAGAAAAACATATATAAATATTCTAATACTAAATTCATTGAGATGCAAAATTCATGAGATTAAAACAAATTATCAAGCTGGGCGTGGTGGCGCAGGCCTGTAATCCCAGCACTTGGGAGGCTGAGGCAGGAGGATTGTGAGTTCGAGACCAGCCTGAGTTACACAGTGAGCTTAAGGCCAGCCTGAACTGCATAGTGAGACCCTGTCTCAAAAAAAAAAAAAAAAAAAAAAAAAAGAAAGACAAAAACAAAACAAATTATCTTTGGCCTCTACAATTATAAGAGGTGCCAGGTATAGTGGTGCATGCCTATAATCCAGCACTTGGGAGGCTGAGGCAGAAGGATTTTCTTGAATTTGAGGCTCACATAGGCTACATAGTAAGTTCAAGGTTTGCCTGAACTACAGGGTGAGACTCTGTCTCAAAAGAACTAAATCAAGTTTCCCCATTAAGGTCAGTATTGAGCCTAACCATTGAATTTTATTTGATTCTTGTCTGCCTCAGTTTGCAAATTAAGTTTATGAACTAAAGTATCACAATATGTGGGCAAAGAAATAGTTTATTTGTAGTGTCCTAATATGATGGTGTTTTGTGTATATTCAGATTTTATATAGTCAGGTGTGGAGGTGCATGCCTGTAATCCCAGCACTTAGGGGTTGAGGCAGGAGAATTCCTATGAGTTCAAGGCCAACATTGACTACAAAGAAAGTTCAAGGCCTGGCTGAACTACATAGCAAGACCATGCCTAAAAACAAACAAACAACTCTTTATGTAAATGGTACCATGTCATACTTCTGCATTTTTTTCTTTTCATTCAACATACTAGTTTGCAGATTTGTCTATGTTGAAGTATATTCTTCTAGTTCAACCACTTTACCACTGTGCCACTGTGTAGCATTCCCAGTGTAACCAAAACTTTGAACCAATACATTTGGGAGGTCATTTTCAACTAGTTTTATTTTTGTTTTCCATTAATCAATTAACTTTATTCTGCAGAGAAAAATTTCTCCTTGCTCCTATATAAAATTTAGAGCAGTCATATAACTTTTTCTGACCAATCCTTGTTTTCTTTTTCTAGTCAGGATTGAAGCCAGTGCCTTTGCCCTGACCTATATCCCCCCAGTCTTTCTAAAACTTATTTTTTAATACATATATATATATAATAAAACAATCCAACACAGATCAGCAGTCCACAATTGTAGTGGGTTATCCACAGAAGTTGTTGACTTGAGCCATTCACAGCTCAGTATATTACTATGACTTTACTTTATATACCTCCATTTTTATACTTTTCTGCTGGATGGTTAAGACCGAGTTAAAGCAAGACCTATATAACAAGAAATGTAACTTTTGTATCAGATAAGGTCAGTCAAGTTCCCTCAGGGTTTATTATTTTTTATTTTGAGGCAAAAGTCTTGACCAGTTACCCAGGCTGGGCTCAACCTTGAGATCGTCCTGGTTCAGTCACTCTCAATGTCTTTCTGGTACAGAATATAGTTGTGGCAGGCATTTGACTCTGACTCGATCAGGGGGGCCCTGCTGTGAATTCTTTGGAGGTACCCTTGCTCCAGTGACCCTGTAATAGAGCTTTGTAGGTGGCATTCTTCTGATGTGAGTGGAAACGTCGCTTTCATCTGGTCTGTAAGTACTCCCACCTTCCTGAACCCCTAAGCTTCTGAATGCTAAAGTTCTTCTGGTTTTCCTGGGGTCTTCTTCCTTCTTTTCTTCATTTTTCCTTTTTTCAAATTTTAACTCAAAAGTGATTAGGAAGGAAATGAAATCAACGTTTTTCTGCCCTATTCTCTTTATTTTTATTTATTTATTTATTTATTTTTTTGGTGGAGCCAGGGATTGAACTCAGGCCCTTGCACTTGCCAGGGAAGCACTTATTCCACTGAGCCATCTCCTAGCCCCTGCCTTATTCTTTTTTTTTTTTCTCCCCCTGCCCTATTCTTTTATTTTATTTTTTTAAAAAACCTTTATTTTATTTATTTATTTTTTTAAATTCATTTATTTATCACGGATTCTTTTTTTTTTTTTTTTGCGGGGGTGGGGATGGGTCAGCTCAGCCCACCCTGGGGGGAGGGGCTGGCATGGCATGTGGTGCTGGGGCTCGAACTGCGGTCCCTGAGAGGCGCTTTAGACCACTGAGCTATCTTGCCAGCCCTGCCCTATTCTTTTAAAAATAATTTTTTCCTTCCACAAGAAAAAAGAGATAGTACCTGCCACACAGGGAAATGGGAAAATTCCAACAATTATCAGAGTCACTTTTTAATGGATTAACTCCCAAAAGTAAACTATGTAAAAATTAAATAAAATTAAATCAACTTGGGGCCAAGGAGATAGCTCAGTAGAATAAGTGCTTGCCTGGCAAGCACAAGGGCCTGAGTTCAATCCCCAGTTAAAAAAAAAAAAAAAAAATTAAAATCAGCTGTTATATTACAAATACACATCCTGCAGTTTACACTATATGCATGAGATGAAGTGAGAAAATGGTAGTAACTCACTGAAAACCCCGACCTCTGTAGTTTTGTTCACAGAATCCATGCATAATACTTCCTTGCAGTGGTTCCTGCTGGGCAGGACCTGCAATGGTCCCACAGCGACCACATGCGTGTGGCTCCTGCCTGTGGCCCCAGCCTTGTCCTGCTCTAGGGTCTTGTCCAGTTCTAACCCAATCCTTGCTTCTCTCCTCTTCCTGTCTCCAGGGCCCCACATTTTAGTTACCTGCATTGTAGTGAGAAGTAAAGAACTGCAGCCTGATTTTCTTCTGTATTAGTCCGGTATGGCGTTTCTGCAGCTTACTTTGAAATGTGACTTAACTTGTCGATTTGAACTGTCAGATAGTAGTGAGATATCCCATAATTCACTTATCCAGTCTCCTGCTAGCAGACATATAAATTATGTCTGACTTTTTTTACTGTCATGAGTAACACTTCAGGGAAGTCTTTTCTTAATCTCCTTGTATACATGTACATATATGTATTTTTATTTTATAAATATAATAGTATAACTGCTTAACCAGAAAGTATGTACATTTTCATCTTTAATAGATAATTTAAAAATTGTTGTCCTAACAATTTATGAGTTTTGATTCTGTGGCAGTATGTAACCATTCTATTTTATTTTTCCATGTTTTCTCCAAAACTTGCATTGCTAGACTTTCACTTTATTTTTTAGACATTTAAATTTTAGCTAATTTGATAGTGTAGGTTAGCATATTTCACTGTTGTTTTAATTTGCAATAAATTTGTAATTTTAATATTTATTAATCTTTTAGAATTTAAGAAACCTTTTGAAAAAGCAAATCTCCAATTCTAAGGACAAAAAGTGCTATATTTTCTTCTAAAAGATTGGTACCTTTTTTTTTTATTTATGTATTTGGTACAGGGTCTCACTATGCAGCTTGAACTCATTGTGGTCCTCTTGTTTTCAGCCTCCTTAGTGCTGGGATTACAAGTGTGCGCTGCCGTGCCTGGACTAAGTAGTGGCTCAGCGTGCCCCGGGCGTGTGGCCAGTGCACCGTATGGGACCAGGGATCGAACCCTGGTTCCTGTGCTTACCAAAGCAGGTGCTTAGCTATCTCACCAGTCTTTGATGTCCTTTTTAATGTTAAATCTCCTCTCTGTCCTTTTTTTTTTTTTTCCGATACTCGGGGTTGAACTCAGGACCTTGCAATTGCCAGGTAAGTGCTTGTTCTACTGAGCTCTCTCCCAGTCCTTTTTCAAATAGTGTCCCTCCATGTTCTTCAGGCTGGTCTTGAGCTCTAAAGATCAAGCAATTTTCCTACCTCAGCCTTTCAAATAGCTTTGAGTACATGTGTGTAGTACAGTCATTCATATTTGAATTTGAGTTCATATTCAGATCTTTGACCTACAGTTGATTTCTTTATAAATACTGTGAGGGAGGGATCTTTTTATCTCCATATAAGTAACAAATTACCAAAAAACATTTATTGAATAATTCATCATTTTCTTCACCTTGTAGTGTATTAGGTTTTCATTTTGGTTTAGGTCTGTTTCTGTACTCCCAGAATTGGATCTGGAGGAGACTGAGAGTTAAATGCCCAGAAAAGGAGAAGCAGGATGTGAAAGGCACACTAGGAAGGGAGAAGGTGGTTAAGACTAAGATCATAGCAGAAAGCCTGGCAATTAGGAATGGAAGGAAGTAGTTTGACATCGCAGAGTGCCTGGCATTTAGGATGAGTATCTGTCAAGGAAGGGACAGGTGACGAATCAATTACAAGAGATTCAGCCTGTCATTGTCTGGACTTTGGAAATGAGTGGATGAGGTTTGGATTTCATAAGCATTAAAATTCTAGGAACATTTAAGGACTGCCAAAGGAGGCTGGGAGTGATCACAAGAGTAGATTTCTAAGGCCAGACTAGACCGGCATCTATTATGGATGGCTTGAGACTACTGCATCCATCCTGCTACCACAGAGAGAACTTAATGACCCTCCAGGTCTTCGTTCCAAACTTCTAAAAGGCAGAGAGAGGCTGAAACAGTGCTTTCATTCTGCTGTTTCATCACAGATTTCCTGCTGTTAATTCAGATACCAGTGATAAGTATTTTCTTTAAATAAAAGAAAAGATTAAATTGGTGGTCTTTTTGTGAACATTGCTATCCATCCAGGACTGTTCACAAAAGCCAAGAAATGGAAATGACCTAAGTGTGCATAAGCTGACAAATAGAAAAAGAAAACATGATTTGTACACACAGTGTAATAGGGTTCAGCTGTAAAGAGAATGAAATCCAGTCATTTGTGCCAACATAGACGGAGCTAGAGATCATTGTGGTTAGGGAGGTACAGAAGAACAAGGACTGCATGATCTCCCTTGTGTGTAGACTCTAGGGGTTGACAGTGAGGTGCTGGTGGCCAGAGGCTTTTTGCAGGAATGCAGAGAATTGATCCATGGAATCTGAGTTACAGTCAGATAAGAGCAAGAAGCACCAGTGTAGCCGGGCATGGTGGTGCAGGCCTGTAATCCCAGCACTCAGGAGGCTGAGACAGGAGGATTGTTGTGAGTTCAAGACCAGCCTGAGCTACAAAGTGAGCTTAAGGCCAGCCTGAATTGCATAGGGAGAGCCTGTCTCAAAAAGACAAAAGAAAAAGA
>PVKA01024364.1:0-34429 GCA_004027165.1 Ctenomys sociabilis | reverse complement strand
AATATTATATATAATAAATATATATCAATATGTATATTTGTTATATATAACACAAAATATATAAATATATTTGGAACATCAATTTTTTTTAAATTCAACATTTAAAAGAATTTTTAAATAAATTAAATTTTAAATTATATTTAAATAAATTAACAGATTATTTCATAATATGGAATAAAAAGTTATGAATATCTATTGTTGGGAAAAATTTTGATTTTAATGTATTTATTAATTGCAGTTATGGCAAGAAACTAGACCTACAGGATATATTTTAGTTCAGACTTTTACCATAAAGATATGCTGTATAATAAGATGTGATATTCTGGATTGTGTTTAGTTAATGCAAAAGTACAGTTTATTAATTTTTATGGGACCATTGAGGGGCTTGGAAGAACTGTGCTTACTAGGACTAAAGTTGCAATAGATCACAGTGGCAGACGCTAAAAAGCTGGGCAGAGCAGAGCAGGGCCACGCACATGATGGAGCTTTTGGGTAAACAAAGTTTTGCTTGCCTAAGGGCCAAGCAGCCCTGTGGAGAACCTGCCCTAGGTCCCCAGCTAACAGGATTTTCTTAGCCTTGCATGCAGGCCAAAACTCTCAGAAAGTCCCAGGGGAACGACGAGGCCTAAGTTTTAGCTAATTTAGCATCACGCACATGGAGCCTTGCTCTCTATCTTAGGGTCTGGATTTCTTTATTCACAATTATTTCATGGAATCATTGAAAAATAGTTTTATAAAAAAAAACTTATAAAAAAAGGCCCATATGATATTTTTGTTGGAAATCCATATTACTGACTGAGTCAAATCCACTCCAAACCAACAAATATTTACTGTGTTCTCACACTTGTAAAACCCTGTGTCCAATGTCTTGGAAGAGTGATAGAATCTGAAACATAACCTTTGCTTCTAGAATGTTAAGAACCAAGTATTCTTTTTTGATTATTCTCAAAATATCTCTTTAAATTCAAGATACCTACTACACAGTGTGATAACTATCATTAATAGCAATATATTCTACATTAGAGGGCTGGGGATATAACTCAGTGACATAAGTGCCTACCTGGCAAGTGCAAGGTCCTGAGTTCAATCCCCAGTACCATAAAAATATTTTTTTTCTTATTTTTTAAAAAATGGCAGAGAGGAAATGTTGAATGTTCCAACACACACACACAAGTATGAGAGATAAGACATTAGTTAATAGGTTCAGTTTAGTCATCTGTATTGCACAAATATTTCAAAATGGCCTATTATACATCATAAATATAGAAATTTTTATTTATCAATTAAAATTAATAAATAATTTCAAAAATACTTCTGTAACACAGCCTGTGCACTGGGGGCTCTTTTGGTACGGCTTGTGTCTAGATGTCACCGAAAGCCTCATGCATTCTTAGGTGGAGCATTTTGGAGGTGGCCGGCTCTATGGTGTGATGCCTGGATTAAGGAAATGGGTAGGGGAGGGCTCGCTCTGGGTGCACTTGGTACCGCTGGGAAAGTTAGCAGCCTGCATGGGACAGGCAGGCTCACTGCTGCTGCTGCTGCTTGCTGCTTGCTGCTCTGCTACTTGGCTTCTCTCCCCGCTTCTGCCTGCCCTGCCCTGGACTGTTTCTCCTCTGTCTCGCCCCTCTGCCGCACCACCTTGTCTTAGAGCCAGCTGACTATGAGCTGAAACCTCTACAAACCGTAAGCGGAAATAAACCTTTCTCCTTTCACTTTGGGACTTAGGTATTTTTTTCTCAGCAATGAGAAAAGTAGCTAATATATCTTTTGAGGTAATACTTCCTGGATGAAAAAAATAAAACAGAAAAAAGCAGGTCATGTAGAGGAGGGTCACTGTTTGTAAACATTCTTCTTGTGTACATCTGTATTTCATCATTTTTGTTCTTTTTGTGTGTGTGTCTGTATTTTTTAGGCAATGGTCTACAGAGTGTTCACACTCTCTGTACTAGATCAGACTCATGGTGATCCTCCCGTTTACAGCCGCCCAAGAGCTGGGATTACAGGTGCATACCACCATGCCCAGTCTCAGTCACTGTCTCAGTGCACCCTAGGGATAGGGCCAGCACAGCAGGCTCAGGGATTGTTCCCCTGTCCCCTGCCCCTGCTTGCAGGTGCTTTAATCTGCTGAGATGTTTGACTGGCCAATTGTTTTTGTTCTGAGTGGAAGATTTCTTTTATCATTTTGCTTGCTAGTTTTGTTATTTTGGAGTAATTTGTTTTGGTCACTAAAACAAAGTCTGCCCATGTGACCCATACAGACCTCACACTCATGATTCTCCTGCCTCAGACTCCCAGACATTGAGATTACAGGCATGAGCCACCACAGCCAGCTATATTCCACCGGTGTGTAACATCTATAGTATTTAAAGACTTTATTTCAAATTAAGCACATATTTATTTGTAAATAAGTAATAATCATTTCACTTTCTTATTTTTATAATGCTAAGGACAAGTTTCATTCATAAACATCAAATAAATTATATATGCAGCAGGAAGCCTTCAATGCCTGCCCCTCAGTGCTTTCTTCTTCCTTGTGTTCTTTGACTATTCTGCTCTCATTGTGCTAGGGTTGGTCTTTATGACCACTGGAATGTGGCAGAAGTTTAAAGACTGGTTAAAGTTTCTCTCTTAGGACTCTCTCTCTCTTTCTCTCTCTCTCTTAGGTCTTTCTGTCTCTCTCTCTCTGTCTCTCTCTGTCTCTTAGGTGTCTCTCAAATCTCTCTCTCTTAGATCTCTCTCTCTTAGGTCTCTCTGTCTTAGGTCTCTGTGAGTCTGTCACTTAGCACTCTCTCTTGCTCTCTCTCTCTCTCTCTCTCTCTCTCTCTCTCTCTCTCTCTCTCTGTGTCACTATATCAGTAAGAGGTAGACATTCACATGAAGAGAAGCTAAGACCTCCCATATTGAAAGCAGACTCTTCAGCTTCAGCTCACAATGGCAATAATCTTAGACTCAACCAATGTCTTGACAGTAAACTCATGGAAGTTTGTCTGTCTGTTTGTTTAAGATTTTACAATTTATTAAATCCTCTTGTGCCAAAAAAAAGAAGTCACTCTGTCAGGCACTGCAGAATCGCTTCTCCTTCGGCTTTTTTGCCAGCACCAACATTAGGATTTTCGGTGCCCCTGACATTTTTCATTCTGTTCTTTAATTCCTCCTGCTGTTTTCTTGAGGTTGTTTTTTTCTCATACAGGCCATGTCTTGCATGTGTATTTTGGGCTCATTTTTCTTTGCATAATCCAGGAAATCACAAATATGCCAAAGCCAGTCGTCTTGCCACCACCAAAAGGGGTTCTGAATCCAAACACAAAAACGGCATCTGGTGTGGTCTTGTACTTTTTGGAGAGTTTTTCCCGAATTTTTGTCTTAGGTACTGTTGCTTTCCCTGGGTGAAAGACATCAAGGACCATTTGTTTCCTTTGAAGAAGTCAGTCTGTTATGGACTTCTGGGTTCAGAGTTTCTGTGTCATTCATAATGGCAAGGGATCCAGAAGTTCTTTTTTTAAAAAACAAATATGTATTTATTGATACAGGGTCTCACTACACAGTTCAAATTCATAGTGATCCCCCTTAGTTAGCCTCCCCACCCCTGGGATTACAGGCATACACCGCCTTGCCCAGCTTCAGGGCCAGCACAGCACACTCAAGGTTCTGGGGCTTGCAAGGCATGCAGTACAGGGAAGCAAACTTGGGTCCTTGTGCTTGCCAAGCAGGTACTTAGACCAGTGAGCCATCTCCCCAGCCCTTCATGAAAGTTCTTAATCTACCTAAGCTCCTGACTTCCAAAATGCAGTAACATAAGTGATCAATATATGCTTTGAGTTGATTAATTTGGGAGTAATTTATACTATCATTTCATAAGTAACTGATAAAATATTTAATGTCATCTTTTGATAAGCCCTAACAAGGCCTAATCAGTTACTAGACTTTGTTCAATAACTATTTATTGGCCACCTATTGTTTCCTAGATTAATATGCTCAGTTATTTTACCTTAAAACTTTATTCCAAGAAATTCGTTACTTCTCAAAGTCTAATATTTTTATTGTAGTAATTATCAACATGTAAGAATCTATTTAAATAAATTATATACTATAACTTAATATTACTTATTATGCTTTAATTTTTTAAATAAATGACATGTAATATATTGTTATATATATAATTTGCTCTTTCAAGTAGTTCTCTGATTGCTAGATATATAGGTTTAGAAATTTTATTTTAACTTAATTTTTTTTACTTGCATAACATGCTAATACAGCAAGCTACCAAACCTCGTATGAATTATTTATGCTTGTTATTCATTCATGTTCAAAACAGATATCCTAGGAGGTGGAAATCTTCCCATGTGGCACTTCATGTTCACGGGATTCTTCTAATTCGTACATCCTTGGCTGGGCATTCATTTGGCCAGGAGAGCAGGGAAGGAAGGGTAGGGAGGATGATGATGCAGATTTTATGCACCAGATGGAGTGGGAGACACGACTCCATCCACGTTCTCCTGGTGAGATCTTTTGTGTTCTTCCTAATCCCAGGAGTCTTTGCGAAGCCTACGGGTCAAAAAAAAAATGATCCTTTTTTAATTTTTAAGAGTCGCCTGTTGAGACTTAAACTAGCATTATTTCATTCTATTGCTTATTTAAAAAATCTAAAACAGGTCATCATTTTTGTCCCCTTTTTCTGCTCTAGCAAATTACATTTCCTGTTTTTTTGTTGATGTTTATTTTTTCTAAAATTCAAGAAGTTCCCCATTAAATTTTTGGAACTGATGATAATAATATATTTTAACAAAATTGTATAAAAGAGGTAAGTCTAGTACAATAATAATGCATTCTTTAAAATTTCAATTTCACCAAACTTCTTTCTCTTTGTATTTAAAGTACAGATAAATTTGAAATCCTTAGGTTGCATAGCACATACAAAATTCACAAATTTTTCTCTATGTATATTTTTCCACATAAGTAAATATGTAAATCTACTTTATATGAAATTTTATTTTAAAGAATATTTCAACTTACTTCAACAGTGTACTTTAAACAATCCTATTACAACTCATACATGTGCGTTCACATACATACATTTACTACATGTATTTCCATACTGCACACAAATTTAAGCTATACCTGTCTCATAGAATTCCACCATAATTCTGCTACTAGGTAAAGGAGTGCTAGAATAGTGCACTTAGCTATATACAGTTTCATAATTTCTTGACATGAATATTACTGCTATGTAAGATAGTAGTGAATTAGTGACTACAGGACATCCAAATATTTTTCCTTTAAAATAAAATGTATATTTTGATGTAAAAGAGGCAAGAAATAATCAAATCTTCCATTTCTAGGTCAACATTTTAGTTTCAGAGCCTTATTGCAGGTGGACCAAAGAGGAAGGAAAATCTGATGAATCTTAAAGAAAATAGCATAGAACTATAACTCTAAAATGTCTTTCCTTCTAAAGAATAATTGAAGTGATTTAGAAAGATTATGGTTTACATGAGAAAGGGAGCAAAACAGTCCCAAAATCTGGATAAGCATTTAGGAATAATACAAAAGATGACCTAATTCAGAGTTGTAAAATGACACCCAGTGGAATATTTATATTAATACAATGAAAAAACACATGGCAATGGAAATTTTACATTTAAATGGAAGTTTTAAAATCCTCCCAGAAAATATTAGCTTATATTTTTCAAGAATAAATCATATGATTATGAAGAGTCGACTTTAACACTGAGCAAATTCTTTGTTATTCTTTTTATCTTGGAGGTTGAATAATGACAGCAACCGTCTCCATAGTCTGAGGACAGACAGAAAAATGTTGAAGAACCTACGCTCCAACTCTTCAGTTTTATGCATTCAGCTGAAGCTCTTACCTAAATCAAGTTTTTTCCTCTTTTATTCATAGATTGAAAACTATTATAACAGCAGCCTAATCATCCTTCCAGCTCTAACATTTAGAAACACAACATAAAGCAAAAGCGTACTTGAAATATATTGCTGTTTTCTGCACTCCAGGATTCACAGTGAAGACCAAAGTCACTCCTTTAGGAAACTGAGATGAGATAGGTACAATCAGATCCTGCAGGGCAGTGGCCACGATGAAGTGTCCAACCACCAGAGGTGCGGGGACATGGCCACCATGATGACAGCGAACGCAAAGCAGTGTCCACAATGATATGACTCTGCTGTTGGCTAATTAATTGTGGTGTTCAAGGAAATAACAAACCTACTGCATTTTTACTGGATTTATATAAGCAGGAACTTTTTAGAGTATGTTAACAAAAATCTACCTCCCATCTTAGAAAGAGATGATCACTATCCCTCAACCACATAGGATCCGACTTCAGCTTGTTTACACACCTAGAACATTTCAATGAAAGACAGGCCAGGTTTCCTTGTGAAAGGACCCAAATCTACTACCAAAAAGTTAGTTAGTTAGTTGGCTAGTTAGTTAGTTAATTTTTCTACCACTCTTCTCCAGTGGTTCTATGGACTTTTACATGGATAACCATCCAATAACTCAAGTACTGCTAAATCTATGTTATAATATTTGAGTTATGGAATGTCAGAATAGTAAATATCTTCTAAAGAAAAACTTGGGAGGGGGTTGATGAATTTCCCATCATGCATAGGAGAACTGTATCATGTTACATGAATTATGAACTCACTATTGTCTTCTCCTGGAGATTAACTGTGTTCTAAGGAGGTAAGTCTGATTGTCAAATTCGCAGGGGGTGAAATGTGACAGTGGTGACTGTTGAATTCACTGGATTAAGACAGGCCTAGCTGATCAGTCAAGCACATTTGTGGGTTTGTCTGTGGCACTTCCAGGGGTGACAGGCATGTACCAGAGGGAAGGCCCACTCTGACAGTGGAGGAACAATTTCACTAAACTTGTGGCCCAGGTGGAATAAAAGAGAGGGAGGAAGTCAAGTTGTGTTTGAAAATCTGGACTCTGCTTCAGCAGGGGTGTCTTTTGATACTTCCATTCTGCCTGAGAACACTGGACCCTAACTCTTCCAGCCTTGGAAGGTGGACTCAGACCAATTTCTCTGGGAAGTTTCTGGGGCTTCAGGTCTGGGACTGGCACTGCATCCTCCCTCCTTGCTGCTGTTCCACTTCTAGCTTATTAGAATTGAGTGTGATCATTGTGGACACCCCAGCCTCTGATCCTGTAAGCTTATGCAATAAATCCTCTTTCATACTCACAAGTTGTGGATCCTGCTTCTCTAGAGAAGTCTAACCAATACATCACCACACAACCAACAACATGCAAGTGTGCAAATCGACTCTTTCAAGGAGAATAAATTTTCTAAGGCAGTCTTTGGGAAGGTCTGAGGGAGTTGATGATTTACAAGTCTGTCCTCACATAAA
Source organism: Ctenomys sociabilis (assembly GCA_004027165.1). Taxonomy (NCBI): domain Eukaryota; kingdom Metazoa; phylum Chordata; class Mammalia; order Rodentia; family Ctenomyidae; genus Ctenomys; species Ctenomys sociabilis. The sequence continues at coordinate 27,058 of PVKA01024364.1, read as the reverse complement.
ACTCCGTGAAATGCATCTTAGGCAGGAAACTGAACCAAGCAATTAAACATACAAGACAAAATGATATGAAATGAAGTTGGTCAGCAGATGAATTATGCTAAAGAAAATGTGGCTGTAAGTTTTTAAATGATTAATGTGGGAACATAAAAGTAAGGTGAAAGTGAAATACTGAAGAATAGTTACATGGAAGCAATAAATCAGAGCACAACTGCCCCCAACATTCCTTTATCAGCTAGGAGAGAAGATGCAATACTTAAAAACTTCAGTTCGTTATAAAACAATATATTTATTAAAATTCAATCTTGATCTTGTACAGAATTGAAAAGGATTATAAGGCTTTTAACCTGTCATGAGGGGAGAAAAGAAATTTAAGAAACTTGACCAGCAAGCTGGGGAATGTGGAGCATGGCCCTAATCCAAGAGCTTGGGAGTCTGAGGCAGGAGGATCGCTGTGAGTTCGAGGCAAGCCGGCATTACGTAGTGAGACCCTGTTTCACAAAAACAAAACAGGAGCCTTTAAGATGGCTCGGTGGTCTAAGCACCTGCTTAGGCAAGCTTCAGCATTTGCAGGATACTGCAATTCGATCCTGGCACCACTTGCCATGCCAGTCCCTCTCTCAGGGTGGGCTGAAGTGGCAAAAAAAAAAAAGAAAGAAAAAAGAAAACAAACAAAACAAAATGAAAAACAGAAACTTGACCAGAAAAATACATCAGGGAAGGGAGGAAAAATGAGAATAGCAGATTAAATAAAACAGAATTTACTATGACTGCCTACTTGTAAGAATTAATTTGGACATAGTGATATATGTGTACCTATGTTTATAGCAATGCAATGTGTGATAGCAAAATCTTGGAAACAACCAAGATGTCCATCACATGAGGAATGGTTGAAAAAGACATGGCATTTCTATATAATGGAGTATTACTCAGCTGTTAAGAATGATAAGTTTGAAGCATTTATACTGAAGTGGATGCCACTCGAACATATACTCATAAGTGAAATAAACCAGACACACATGTGTAAATATCATATACTCTCCCTAGTATAAGAAGCGAAGAACAGAAATACAAATGGAAATGTACAATAACAATTAAATCAATTGAGTCTGACAAGGCAAAGTGAATGGCATATGCTGCAAGATACTTATCAGCTTTTCTTCTGGATGGTTAACAACCTAAGTTCACAGATCAGAATTGGAGAAATAGAAGAGCCACAAGGCCAGCCAACATTTTGGCCCTAGCCTTTCAAGGTCAGCGAAGACTCAGGACATAAGAGAACCTGTACTGCAACATCATGAAACTTAGGTGAGCTCCAAATTTTCTGAACAAGGAGATTATGGAGCCACAGATGAAAGAGATCGATATTCTATGGTGTGCCTGAGGAGAGTCACATGGAGAGAAAACTTTCTCTCAGGCTCTCACAGAGAGCAAACTAGTCAAGCATTGGCCATGACTCATCTACATGGATGACACAGACAAAGATCTACAGAATAAGGTACAGGACTACAAGATAAACCCTGAGGGGACTTCACTGACCTCACAAGAAATATAAAGTATATGTGTTGGTATATAAGTCTTGCTCTATCTGGGTCTTAACCATCCAACAGAAAAGTATAAAAATGAAGTATACATCACGGGGCCATAATATTAGGTTGAGCTGTAAATGGCTATGGTCGACAACTTCTTTGGATAACTCACTATTGTTGTGGAATGCTGGACAGTGTAGGACTGTGGTGTTGAGTTCAAGCACCTAATTAGTTGAATGACAATGGAGTGCCCATCTCTGACAGATGTAGAGCAAGGAAGGGGTATAGAATGGAAGAATCATGAGGTATGTGTATGGATAGTACAGTTGGGATAGATAATGCTGTGCTTCTACATAATTCTATGAGAGGCAAGATTTGCACAAATGGTGGTTGGACAGGATATTATATTGGCTTCTAGTACTATAGACAACCACTAGGAAAATAACAAAGTAGAAAGTATTAATTATTGAATCTTTCATGTAATCCAGGTATAAAAAATAAGATACGCAAAGAGCTACACTCTCTTTATTTACTGATAAGAGACATACGGTATAATAATGTCTGTAAGTATAATATCATGTATGCACCTTATATGATACCAAAACATTATGAAAACAGTTTGCAATGTATTAATGTATCAAATCCATCTTGTCATGGTATCTCAAAACTGTCACATTGATGTTTGTACTTCAATAAAACAAAAATTTAAAAATAAAAAAAAGGAATTAATTTGGAAATCTTTATCATGGAATCAGAAAAATATCATTGAGACAGGATACTACTATTTCTGAGGTATCATCAAATGGAAAAAGTCAATCTATATTATAAAATAATTTGAGTCAGCGCGATAGCTCAGCAGACTAAGTGTCTGCTTAGTCAGGCACAGGGACCAGGTTTCCATCCCCAGCACCACATGCTGCCCCAGTCCCGGCCCTGGGCATGCTGAGCTGGCCACCCAGTCTTGGCATGGTGGTGTACACCTGTAATCACAGCATTGGTGAGGCTGAAAACAGGAGGATCACTATGAGTCTGAGCTGTGTAGTGAGGCCATGTACCAAATACATAAATTGAAAAATGATATAATTTCACTAAAATTAAGTTAGAAATCTCAAATAACATTAAGCAAATAACATTATCCCCACACAATGTAAAACTGTGATCTAAAATAGACTAGACTCTCAGAATATGGCGTTATATGAGGGGGCTGTCTGTTCTCTGAGACACAGCCTGATTACACAAGCACAGAGGGGCGCTGGGGTGCCCAGTTGTACTTGAACAGATGTGCTAGAGGGATGACATAGCTCCTTCTGGGGTGGTTGTACCTTCCATCACCTGTGCTAAGTTGCTCATATGAAGTCATTAGGTTATATATTTAAAAAGACAAGGAAATTGACAATAAAAGAGATGTGATAGGGTTATTTTCCAGCCACCCATTTCATTCATCACACAGGATGGGTCAGTTTGGAACAGTTGTGTTTGGGTTCCTTTCGTCTAAACATCCCAAACCTACTCGCCCAAGTGGCCACCCAGCCTCTCCCTTCAGCTGTCTGGATTGTGCCCTTACTCTGCCAGTGCTATAAATGGCAGCGTTTTCAATGGCCTGCTGTTTATAAGTGTACCTGTTCTGCATTCTGTTCTATGTGAGATCAATTGCCATCTTTTCTGTGTATTATCACTAATTTCATTAAAAATATGAGTGGAAATACATTTCTTCATTTCTCCTGTTTAACTAACATGTGAATTTTATTTATAGCCTTCTCATGAACTTTAGACTTCTGATCAAGGCCAACATAGGTCTTCAAGTAGTACAAAGACTTATCAAAAGCAATTATCTCTTTTTTTACTTCAGTTCCATTCATGAAATAGCATAAAAACAGCTATTTATTTCAAAGGATTGTTGTCAATAATAAATGGGATATAAATATATTTCAGTTTTTGAAATGTTACCACCTATTATTTTTCTTATCTTATTCAAATGGTTGACAATTTTGAAAAGAGTGACAATTTGGACCTGAATATGTTTAAGTTAAATTTGCTTCAGAAACATTAAGTGACTAGTTATCTATATTTTTCTTCTAATACTTTGGAAATTATCTTATAACACTTTAATTATACCTCTTTGAGAAATCCTACTATCTTATAGATGATAGATCTATAGTAGTACAGTAGTCCCTCATTTGTATTCTTCTTGTGAATACCAGTCACTTTAAGAAAAATGATAATTTAACCATTCTCTCTCTCTCTCTCACACACACATACACACACACACACACACACACACACACACACACACCTATATTCTATTCTAGTTGACAAATAGAAATACCATTCCAAGTAGCTTCAAGACATCAAACTACTCTTCACAAAAATTCTATTAACTGAAACTAAATGGTACAACAACTAAATATTGAAACACCTTTTATTGGCTATCCTATAAGTTCAAAAGAACCAACTGCAGAGCTTAGTATGAATTCAATGACAGATTCCTTTAACAAAACAAACTTGAATATAAAATGTTCTAAGTGCAACTCAAAGTATGCCTAAATAGATCATTCAGTATCATTCACTTAGTTACAGGATAAAAGTAGAGACTAGAACAATTGTTAAAACAATGCTAGACACAAAGATGCAGCACACACAAACACATAGATGTATACATACACACCATCTTATTCCTTATTGTTGTTTATTTTTCTCCATCACTTTATAATCTAAGTAGTTTTCAAATACATTCAAAGATAACCTTATATAATAGACATATATGAGCATTATTATAACTGGACAACATAGAGAGGTTCAGAGCATATAGCTCAGTGATATATGCACCTGCCTGAGAAGTGCAAGCTTCCAATCCCTAGTACCACAAAAAAAGAAAGTGTAAGTGTAATCTTTTATTGGTACTACACAACTAATAAAAATAATTTTTTGTATATTTCCTCTCCTAACATGAAATCACTATGTATTCCACTTACCAAATAACATGGCTACTCTATAATTCATAACTTCAGAAACCATGAAAATACAAAAATGAATAAGAGTTCTACCCTTCAGGATGTTTTCAGTGGAAGATAGATGGATGGATGGATAGATAGATAGATAGATAGATAGATAGATAGATAGATAGATAGATAGATAGAGAGATAGATAGATAGATAGATTTAAATGTAATCCTGTTTTCTTACAGTTACTATCTTTTTTTTTGGTGGAACCAGGGATTGAACTCAGGCCCTTGCACTTGCCAGGGAAGTACTTATTCCACTGAGCCATCTCCCCATCCCTGCACTGACTGTCTATCTTGTGTGGTTCATGGACAAGTCTCAGGACTGAGAAAGAGTCTCGCACCCTTTTTTAGTAAAAAAAAAAAAAAAAATTGTCAGCATATCTGTGAGTTTCATAATGACTATTCTGATGGTGGTCATTTCCATAAAACCGTTTTAAGAATAAATATTTCAAAATGTCAAAGGTAAAGGAAAATGTCCTTTTAACAACCAAAAAGTCTCAATGTTGAAAAGAATCTTCATTACAGGAGAGACAAATCCATTGAGGCATGCCTGTGAAATAAAACACTGTATCAACATCGTAGGTAGGAACCAATATTCCAGTGACTTATCGAGGAATACCAGGTATCTAGTGGAATACAGTGGTCTGAGGTACTCAAAATGTTAAAAGCAGAAAATGAATAGCCATGGATCCTTCAGGTGAGATTTATGAAAACAAGGCTGAGTGAGAGTGAAGGGGGTTTGTTGCTTTAACCTGATCTGTGCTGTGTTCACACAAGTCACTCTTTGGCCCTCATTTCACAAGCTCCACCCTCTCATTTGGAAACTCAGCAAACATTTCTACGTCAGAATTTTCTGGTTGTTTTCTAAAAAGGTTTATGGTCACAGCTGCAGTAGTTATGGGTTGGTTTATAGTACAGTGCCCATAGATGGGCCCATGTGTCCAACGGAGTTTGTTTGATAGCATACCTTCTACAGACACGGGCAGCTCTTGAGGCGAGCCTATAAACCTGCTGCTAAATCGACCAGCTGTACTCATAAACTTACATTAGCAGCCTCTATCCGCCTGCCTTACAAAAGTCACTGGCAATAAATCTACATTCAGTCTCTATGTGCACTTTTAAGTATTTTTTACACTTCTGAAAAGAAAATATAAAATGTATCCAAGTCTTCTGTGATCCTGACTGAAATAAGAGCTGGTTCCTTTGGAGGGTATAAACAACATCTTTAATGTGCTTATTTTCTAGTTCTTTGCAAGATGTCCATTCTTCATGACAGGATTTTTTCCTTCAGCATAAAAAATAATAATAATAATAAATGCTCAACATTTGTGTCACCTCTCTCCTCTCCCACTGAAATCCTCTGAAAAGAACTCTGAGGGGTTGGACGGGTTGGATCTGCAGGCACTGCGCCATTCACCCTAACAGCTCGCTGTGCAGCCAGAAGTCAATCATGAGAACACAATGGCCTGCACTGGCCCTGGTGGGGAGGGTCCCTCATTAGCCCAGGAACATGCTCTCCTGCAGGATGGGCCTCCTGCCCTCCCATCTTCATTTATCAAAGGGGATTCCTCATGAGAGTTACCTACGCCCTCACAGGAATGCAGCCACTGAAGCTACTTTTCCATCTGAAACAGAGCTCCAACTCTCTATTTCTTATTCAGTGCTGTTTTATGGCATTGCATTTCCAAGCCATTTTCTTGTTGCTTGTTTTAGTTCTTTTTTTATAGCATATATTTAAGGAATAAATATGGTGTATCTACTTGCATAACTGTGGTGGAATTATTATTGAAGTCAAATTTACATATACATCATCTCATGGAGTTACATGGAGTTGCGCTCTATGTGCACATGAGTGAAAGAACTTCACATCCACTTTCTTAGCAAATTTCCAGTATATATAATACAGTGTCAAATTGGGATTTTTAAAAATCATTTATTTATATTTATTTATTTATTTATTTATTTGATACAGGGTCTCAGACTTGTAGTGATCCACCTGCCTCAGCGTCTCCAGCACTGGGATTGCAGGTATGCACGACCACACCCCAGTTTTGGTGCCCAGCACAGAGCACCAGGGATTGCAGGGCCAGCACGGCATGGGTACCTGGGTCCTAGTACTTGCCAGGCAGATGCTTAGACCACCAGGCTACCTCTCCAGTGCTACAGTATTGTGCTATATAGGCTTCATGTTTTGTATTGGACCTCTACACTTGCTTCTTCCACAAACATGAAACTTTGTGACATTTGACCTCTGAATTCCCCTTTATCCCAACTTTTGCCCTGGTAGCTCTCTTTCCACATTGTTTCTATGTATTTGAGGTTCCTCCTCCAGCATAGGCATTTTTATCACTCTGCTATACAAAGCTTTGCATTTGCAGTCAGAAGTCTTTTCAGGGAATCCCAAGTCTATAACATAAAATATTTTGGAGCAGATTATTAAAGCTTTTTTGAGTTTCCTCTGCCATAAAATGAAGCCATTTGTTGGATCTTGGCTCTACACATCTACTGCTCAGTCGCAGCACCATGTCACTTTATCTGTGGATTTTGCCATTCCTGATCTCTAGATGCCCAGAGCTGTGAAGATTTCATGTGCAGGCAAGGGTGGCTGAATTGACCCAGGCCAACTGCAGGAAGTGCAGCTCATACTAGCCGCACATTCGACCTACTCCCCTTTCTAGACTGTTTGTCTCTAGATTTCCAAAGTTGAGTCCTACATGTGCTCAGGTCGTTTTAATTCCACATATGTACATATGCAGATTTTTCTCAACTCACAAGATGTTTCTGTCAATTTCAATAAGGCAAAGGTAAATATTTTGTGAAAATGAAGATTAGAAAGAGTTTTAAATTACTTTGAGCTAAAAGTTGATTTCCACCTGAAGTTTTAAAATTTTAAAATTTCCCAAATTTTAAAGGCCTTACAAGCATTTTTTACCTGAGAGCTTTTACCTTGAAATATTTCTGTATTTGAGAAATTAACAGCAGGTTTTCAGTTTTGAGAACTTAATCAGTGACAGTTTATTTTATTTTTTGAGCAGTTTCTTTTATTTATTTTTTATGTATTTTAGTACAGGATCCACAGGGTCTTACTACACAGATCAGACTTTAGTCATCATCCCATTTCCAGCCTCTTAAGCACCAGGATTACAGGTGCATGTAACCATGCCCAGTCTCAATAACTATCTCTGTCTGCCCTGGGGGCAGGGCCAAAACAGTTTGTGGTGCCAGGATTCGAACCCTGGTCCCTGTGTTCTGTCTAAACAGGCACTTTAATCCATTGAGCTATCTGGCCAGCCCGTCGAGCTGTTTCTCTTAGATACTATTAATATTGTTTGCTTAAATAAGGTGGATATCACATTACTAATGTAGGCACTTATCACCATGGGACAAATCAGGAGTGACAAATTTGGCAGGGGATTAGAGGTGTAGGTGGAGATTACTCCCTATCTGTTCCTGCCTAATTTCATTTCAGTCACTTAAATCTCCACCACCAGCTACCCTTGGGTACACCATGCATTTCTGTGCACTCCCTGTCTTTGGAGTAGAAGCATATATTTAGTGACTCATTTCATGTATCAAACCACCAGTCTCAAATGTACTATGAATGCACTATGTCAAAAACTGAACTCATCAGATTCTCCAAAGCTTAGCTGTTTCCTGCCATGACAAATGGAAGCCAAGAGACTGAGTTCACCTTGAAGTCTATCATATCTTCAAAAGCTCTTGGTCATATGCAGCCTTCCATCCATTTGTGCTAGTTTTCTCCTAAATAAGCTCTGAACATTATTTCTTTTTAAGATTTTTGTATTGAACTCTATATTCCAATGTACTGTCATCCCTTGCTAGTCAATAAAAACCCAGAATCTTCTTCTATCTGGTCTACCCGAATCCACGCCAGCCTCTTCTCGCCCACTTGCACCTTCTCTCAGATCCCATCTTGATTTTTTTTTCCACTGCTCCTTTGACGGTACTGTTCCCCACTGAGGCTCTCCAATGGCCATCCGCTGCTCCCAGGATATGGGTGAAATACTCCAACAGTGAATATCAATGGCCCCCATTGTACCTTCCTTGCAACTCTACCTCACACATAAATCTTCATCTCTATATTCATGTCATTTTGAGCCACAAATAATCCCATTTAATCTCTGTTTTCCTTTTTATTGTACATCCTTTAGATCCATTATTTTCTTTATTTTTTCAAATTATAATAAGTTTATGCATTTTACATTTTTTATAGTCTACTACATTATGTTGAGTGATCTTTTCCATCAGATAGAAACATAATCTCTACACATTTATTTTAATAAATTCTTCAAGAATATCTCCTCATATATTTTTTATTCCAAATGTTTATAGTTCATGATATCTTATGTTCAAAGTAAAAATAATTAACTATGTTGTATACATGTATTAATTTCCTAAAATGAATGTAGGCCTTATATATGCAAATGCATACTAATAACTTTTTAAGTGTTTCATAAAATGAAAGCGTAAAACCTTGATGACTTTAGAATCAAAGATAACTGCATTTTAATCCTGACTTGACCATGTCCTCACCATATAAATAAATCTAGACAAGTTTCATGTACTCTGAATTTCAGTATCCTCATCCACATAAAGGAATCAGTTCTTCCCGTGATGTAGTCATGTGAGATAAAGACTATTGGTAAAGCACAGAGCTTAAATGTTGCAGGCACTAGAAAATGAAGAAAAATGTTAGTTTCTTCCTTTTCTTCTTGTTCCTTGTATAAAACTGATGTGGAAATTTCATCCAGGAACCACAAGTATACATAAATGCACACATAGTCTTCAAAGGCATTCATGAGCATTGTGGATGAATGGTCCAAGCATCTAGTGAGTAAACACTAAATATGAGATGCAGCACGGGTCACAGAGGACACACAGGTGACAGTGTCTGCCCACCACAACATGTGGCATCCCTAACAACATCTCAAGCAATCAGATGCTTGACTGCAAGAAGCCACCAGTTTCCTCTCAGTCTTCCAGCCATGGGTCTCATGACTCTGTTTCTTTACCCTGAGCAGCTGCTGTCACGTATCTGACTTTCTCCATCTCACTAGCCTCATAAACGATTCTCAGCCTGAGCAGCTGGTGATTGGAGATTCTCATTTTTATTTCTCGAGGTTGCTGCCCAAATCTAGATTTCATCTTTGGTTGATGCCTCGGGAGCTGACCTAGGATAAATGGAAGCTAGCAACTGCCAACTGTGCTGTCAGCTGCGTGGCTGGGTCAAAGGTGCTGAGCTGAGCTTGCAAATTCTGGTGGTTGCCAGCAGCGAAGGCATTTGCCTTAGAGGGAAGCAGTGCCCTCTCCATGCCTCATCCCACAGAGCTGCTGAATCTGCCAATTTCAGGCAATGCCCAATTTGGGGAAAAGAAGAAGAGCAAAGAAAGGCGTTTCCTTGACCTCTGCCTGCAAATCCAAACAGCTATCTGTGGACCTAGAGTGACTGTAATCTTGGCCTTGGGCACAACCTGCGCAGGAACAGTGGAGAAGAAGCAAGTTTCTGTTCCCGTTGAGTGCCGAGAAGTGGCGTGACAGCTGTTTTCTATGAGCAGAGTGAACACACATTCCAACCCTGCAAAGAAAAAGCTCCTTGCAATGCTCTTTCATCTACTAAACTAGATGAGTCGTACTACACATTTGGGGACTTACCAATTTTTCTTTGTGTTGAATTCTTGTAAATCAAAGGCATTTCTTACATTTAGAAAAGTTTTACCTGTGACAAACATAATACAAATGGTAAATTTCTGATTAAAAATAGGAGAAAGAGGAAAGTAACATGTAGATGGGGTGAAAGTCTGTGGATCAAATAAAGTAATTTGACAAATGATATCCAAACCATTTTGTATCTATAGATTCAAAATAGTTAGGTTAGATATACAGCTACATTCTCTTAATTCCAGGAATAGAAAGATTTGTTCCAATAGTGTTTGTGGACAGAATATTATGTCTGCATCTTGTACAATGAACCACTAATACAACAGTTTACAATGTATTAATTATTGAAACTGTCTCATTGCTATTTGTTTTTCAGTAAAATTATTTTAAAAGGCAGAAAGAATTTGGTTATAGGAATCACGGTCATATCTATGCAAACAGAGAAATACTCCAGGAAGATTTTTCTCAGTCTGAAAAGATGCACTCTGTGACCCACTTTGTGACACATGGTGAAGAGAGTTCAGGGACTATAAATGTCACTGGTGACTCTTAGTCCTGGTTTAACTCTGGGTTTTTCTCAATGCTTATGTAGCATACAAATTATCTGCTGAAGCATAGCCAGGAGTGCCAAGCAGAGAGCTCTGGAGACGTCAGAAGACAGTGAAGTTTGGAAGGGAAACAGCAGTCTTTAAATAGTCCAACTGTGTGCTTGGTAATATGACTTCAGTGGCCTCCGTCATTGCTAACAGGAAAGCACTCTGAAAGATTTAATCCCAAAACAAATAACTTCCCTTCACTCACCACTGAGTTACTTATCACTGGTATAATTGCTATGCTAGTAGTCGAGCGTTCATTCTTCCTTTCCTTCTTTTGTTCCTCCAGAAAATTGTTGAGAATGTTCTTTGAATCATTTTGATAATTGTGAACATTAATTTAGGTAACACTGTAAACCTTCTAATGGGCAAGGAACTGTTAAACATGTTTAGTGGTTTGGGGGGTCAAAGATATCATAAGTTAATTTTTGATGTTTTTGATAAAGCAAATTTTGAGGCATTTTAGATGAATTATGGCCCATCTTGTGAAAGAACGTTCGTGCAACTTTAAGAACAGTCTTAACACTTACTAGCTTTCTATTATGTGGCAGGCACCATGTTAAGCGTAGTACATATTTTTTGTTCACTGTTTTCAGTAGGCTGAAGAAATATGCACTATTGTCTCCAGTTCACAGAAGTAGAATCTGAAAACTCACAAATTTTGAGCAAAACATTTAAGCTTAGATGAAAGCTGCCCTTCGATGGCAGAACTTGGATTAAAATCCAAGCCTGTGCAACCCAAACCTTTTCTCTTCTACGATGTCCCATGGGATTTCTCATTCATCAACAGCAACAACAACAAAAAAAAATCTAAAGCTAAAAAAGCACAATTCAAATATATTTTCTTCAATAACAACAGTAAACTAGAAAGAATACTTATAGCTGGTCATGTGGACAGCAGCTTATCAAAATATTTTGGGAAATAACCATTGCATTGTAGCTGTAAACCATTCAGTGGGAAATTTGCTATCATTGTTAATAAGATAGAGGAGAAATTACTTCAATTTTTCTAATTGAAGATAGATATGTCTTGGTCTCATAGCGTAAATACAAAATGTGGCACGGCTGTAAAATTAAACGTAGAATTTTAAAAAACTATTTCTTTTTTTTTTTAAAGGTTGGTTTATTTATTTATTTTTTATTTTTTTGCAGAACTGGGGATTGAACTCAGGCCCTTGCGCTTGCCAGGGAAGTGCTTATTCCACTGAGCCACCTCCCCAGCCCCCTAAAAACTATTTCTAAAGACAAAACGTGTATATTTAAGGATCTAATATATATGGACACATCATGTCGAGGACTGGTGCACTCAAGCTAATTAATGCAGCTATCATCTCATTTTTTTTGGCGTGGGAAAAGTATTTAAGAGCAAAGCAACCCTGATGCCCTTTTTACTTTGGTCATCATGCAGTCCATTAAATCTCCAGGATTTATTCACCTTTCACAATTGAAATTTTGTTCTTTTTGATCAACATCTCCCTGCCCTACAACCTTGCCTCTGCTTTTGTCTGATTTCCTTTACATTTCACAGATAAATAAGCGAAGTTCTAGTCCTTATCCTTCAGCACCAGCTTATATCCCTTAGCGTAATGTCCTCTTTTCATTCATGTCGTCATCAGTGAGGTACTCTTGTCATTTTCAAGATTAGATAACATTTCATTACATACAGACCTAACATTCCAATCCTTGTGTCTCCTGATTTATTTTTGAATTCTCGGTGATCAAGAGTAAAACAAAGACATAAAGTATGTCTCTTTTTTGTCCTCAACTGAATTACTCATTTTTGATTTAGCACCTCAAATGTCCAAGTTACTTTTTTTCTTTTTTATGAAAACCTTTATTTATCTATTTAATACAGAATCTCACTATGCAGTTCAGACTCATAGTGATCCTCCTGCCTCAGCCTCTCCAGACCTGAGATTACAAGCATATGCCACAGAGCTAGTTTGGTGGCTGGCACAGTGCAGGGCTAGAGACCGAAGCTGGGTCCTTGTGTATATGAGACAGGCACTTAGACTAACTAGCTATCTCCCTAGGTCCCATCCAAGTAAGTTTTGTGGTATTGTTTATGTTCCTATTTTAAAAGGGACTGGGAGTGTACCTCAGTAAAACAGCATGTACTTAACATGTCTGGGACCCTGAGTTCAATCTACAACATACATGCACACATACCTATTTTAATTAAAAAGGAAATCCCATACCTAAATTGTACGTTCGAGCATCCAGTAGGGCATCCAAGTATGTCAGCATCCTCTCCTCCTCTCTCTGCTTGTGACCGTTGGCACTGACGTTCCCTGTCAACAAGCAATTGTGCTGAGGACGCACCTGGACCCTTCCCTGAGAAGCCAATTCTGAAGATGGTTGGAGACGGCGCCTTGAAGAGCACAGAGGAAAGCCCCATCAGAGAACATTTTCTTGTTGGGCTGATGACATGCAGCCTTTTGGGAAGTTGGAATGAATGTTTGTTGTTTCCTTCTGCCATACCAATGTGCCTGGATTAACAGTGAAAGCAAACCTCCATGTGCTGATTCTCTGGAATTATTTCCAAAGACTATGTATCTGCGGGAAGCTGCTTTTCTGTGCTGTGCTATCCAGTGTGGCCGAAGCCCCTCAAGATACCATGCTGCCGACTGCTTGGAATAGGACTAGGAGAACCTCAGAACTGAATTTTAGAATGTTGCTTAATTTTGATTAATTTATTTTTTCATGTATTTAGTACAGTGTCTGTAGGGTCTCGCTACGCAGATCAAACTCATAGTGATCCTCCTGTTTCAATCTCCCAAGCACTGGGATTACAGGCACATGCCACCACACCCAGTCTCAATTGCTCTCAGCATGCCCAGGGGCAGGGCTGGCACAATATGCCAGGGATCAATTAATTTAAAATTTTAATGGGAAATCATTTAAAAAATCATATCTGTTGAGCACAAGTACATGGCTTTGAAAAGTACATTTACCTGACATGCAAGATATTAATTAAATTTTTAAAATTTGCTATAACTACAAAGAAACTTAAAGTTGTGTATAGCATATGTCCACATTACATTTCTACTGAAATATGCTACCTTATAGAAAGTAGGACAGAAACTCTGATGAAGGGCTGCATGGAAACAAAATCCCATTCTCTCACTTACAAACTTGGAAATTAATTAACCATTCAGTGCACTAGCATTATTATCTGTAAAACTGTCATGAGAATATAAGGCTCAAGTGATAGGATTGTAAGGATTAAATGTATTCATACTTATATAAGGTATTTAAAAATGTGTCTGTTGGATAGTAGACATTCTGTAGTCATTTGTAAAGTAAAAATGAGAGCAATTTTTTCTAGATGAGGTAGATCAAAATTCTTCAAATATATACTCAATAAGAGTAGATTTACTTCAGCTAATATAATGCTATAAAATCATATCTAAGAACCAGGAAGACAGCTCAGTAGCATAAGTGCCTGCCTGGCAAGTACAAGGTCCTGAGTTTGATACCTAGTATGAAAATGAATAATAAAGACCTATAATGTGCAAGGAAATTAAAGAGTGAAATCTTTTATTATTTATTTATTTATTTTTATTTTTTGGATACAGGGTCTTGCTATGCAGCTTGGACTTGCAGTGATCCTCCTGTCAAAGCCTCCTGTGGGTTTACAGGTGTGTCACCATGCCCAGTTTCAGGCAGCACTGTGTGCCCTGGGCCAGCATGGCATGCAGTACTGGGGATTGAACTGGGGGCCTTGCGTTTGCCAGGCAGGCACTTATACTGCCTAGCTATTTCCCCAGACCTAAAGAGTTAATATTTTAAGTCCCTCAAAAATGGATACTTGGGCCTGGAATATAGCTCAGAGGCACAAGTGCCTGACTGGCAAACACAAGGTCCTGCGCTTACTTCCCAGTACCAAAAAAAGAAGGATACATATGGAGAGGACCCACAGCACACATGTTTGCAAAAGCTTAGTACCCCCTTGCAATATATTCCAAAGTTTTTTGCAAAGCCAAATGTGGGCTACTACTCGTCCCTCTTTCAGGGCACTGAAGATTTTCCTTTGGTCATGCTTCCGATCATTGACAATCAGCTGACAAAAACATAATACCTATAATACTGGTGTCTGTTTCACTGTTATTAGCATTTATGGGGTCCAAGGAGATGGCTCAGTGGAATAAGTGCTTCCCTGGCAAGTGCAAGAGCCTGAGTTCATTTCCCAGTTCTGCAAAATATATATATATATATATATATATATATATATATATATATATATATATATATATATATATCAGCAATTATGTCATTAGGCATATAACTAAGGCAACTGAGATATAGTCACAGGTAAAATGGGGATTCTTCTTGCAATATATTTATTAAACTATATAGAGCTGGGAATCCTAGTACATGCCTTTCATCCCAGTACTCAGAAAGGCTGTGGCAGGGGACTGAAAGATTGAGCCAGCATAGGTAGCCTAGTGACTTAGTGAGAATTTGTCTCAAAATAAAAAAAAAATTAAAAGGGCTGTAAATATTATTCAGTCTCAAGGCCTTGGGTTTAGTTCTCAATATAAGAACAAAGCAGAATGTATTATGTTAAAGCTTAGTCTAAAAAAATAAAGTATAAAATATTATTTAGAAGCATTTTGCAGACAAAGGGAAAGAAAGAAAAATTTCATCTATAAAAATAAATACACCTTACTTAATTCATAGTCAGATCCATTGAATGCCAGCTACATGACCCTGCACAAAACTGAAACTTTTTGAGATAGATAGATAGATAGATAGATAGATAGATAGATAGATAGATAGATAGATAGACAGACAGACAGACAGACAGACAGACAGACAGACAGACAGACAGATAGGTAGGTAGAGATAGATATTCTTCTGTTGAGTAAAGCTAAGGCAAAAGTGAGAAATTTGTGCTTTCAGATGTTTTTGGCCAAACAAAGCATCTATTCAGTGGTGTAACATTTAAAATATGTACAATACTTGCATTTTTCCTTTGGCAATAGTTCAAAAATGTATTTTCTAATTTGAGAAGCTACTTATCTCCATGTTTCATTTAGCTGTCTTTATTTCATGTGGTCTTAGGTATGCAATTATGACCAAGAACCCATAAAGTATTGTTTTATTGGCCTAGAACGTAACACGTATGTGTGAGCATGTGTGTGTGTGAGAGAGAGAGAGACAGAGAGACAGAGAGACAGAGAGAGAGAGAGAGGGAGAGAGAGAGAGAGAGAGAGAAAGAGAGCTTGGTAGATACTCTGCCAAGTAAAAATAAATCTATATCATCAAGCTTAGAACAAGCAAAAGGTAATGCATTCAGCAAAATTAGGAGTGCATTAGGCTTGTCATACTACTTTCAGAATGTAGTATTGCCCTCACCTCCCCTTGCTCTGTGAAACACATCTGTGATTTCTTTACTAACCATTCTCCAGCCTCTTTCATAAAATAACAGTTGTGTTCTGGTGTTTTTCATTTTGAATACTTAGAGCATGTCTCTCATCTCATCCACCGTCACATTGTTAAATCTAAAGTAGAGAGAGAGTGATCACGCTGGCTGGTCCAGTTGGCAGCAGAAAACGTGTTGTTTCCAATTACTCTGTGTAAGAGCTCAGCCAAAGGGAAATGCAACTTTCCTGGATGATGTGCGTAGAGAAAGTGCTACCACAAATGTAGCCCGAAAGTGACAACTCCTAACCTAAAGCCTGAAGAAATGATTCTCAGAAGTGACACTAGTTAATCCTGAACACTCTCCACCAGGTTTCACCCAGCCCCATAAAGGAAAATCATGCACCTTCTAGGTGAAGCAGCCCAGGGAGAGGCGACCTGGATCCCTAGAGTGGTGCTTGACAAAGGAAGTTCATTTGCTCAGACTTGCATACCACCAGGACGTCTGCTCCCTGCAACAGTAAAAGCTAACACAATACAGAAGTCTTGCTAATATAAAGGATTTGCGATTAACACTCTACATCAATTCTGATTTTCCATATTTTTTTAGTAGGACCAGGTTTGCTAATAAATTGCCAGCTGTTAAAGTCACTAAGCCTATTTTCATCACAACCACCACATAACAGGACCCCTGCAAATAACAGGCCTGCTTCTCTCTCCTTGCACACTTTTTATATTGTTTCAGATGAAACGTGCCCTACACCCACATTTCTGGAACTTTCTCATTAATGACTCCAAATAACAGGTAGTTGGCAGGCCTGTGGGCAGCATGACATCCAAGGCAGTCATGCTCCTTTCCAAGAGACAGAGATGATTTATAAAACAAATAATAGAAAAGTGCCAGCAGAAGCCACTGAAGCCTCCAGAAAACTATGCTAATGATCCATAACTGTCTTTAATGAGCACAGATATTCAAAATGATGAGAAGTCAAGTTGCAAAAAGAAATTACTTAGAAATTAGAGGGTTCCTTTTTCCCCATAGCCTCTCTAGCTTTTCTTTTCTTTCTTTTTTTTTTTTTTGTTTTATTGAAGTACAAATATCAATGAGATAGTTTTAAGATACCTTGACAAGATGGATTTGATACATTAATACATTGAGAACTGTTTTCATAATGTTTTGGTATCATAGAAGGTGCATACATGATATCATACTTACAGACATTATTATAGCAGATGTCTCTTATCAGTAAATAGAGTGTAGCTCTTTGCATATCTTATTTTTTATACCTGAATTACAACAAAGATTCAATAATTAATACTTTCTACCTTGTTATTTTCCTAGTGGTTGTCCATAGTACTAGAAGCTGACATAATATCCTGTCCAACCACCATTAGTGCAGATCTTGCCTCTCATAGAATTATGTAGAAGCACAGCATTATCTATCCCCACTGTACTGTCCACAAATACACATCATGATTCTTCCTTTCTATACCCCTTCCTTTGTCTACACCTGTCAAAGATGGGCACTCCATTGTCATTCAACTAACTTAGGTGCTTGAACTCGGCAACACAATCCAACACAGTCCAGCATTCCACAACAATAGTGAGTTATCCGAAGATGTTGTCGATCATAGCCATTTAATGCTCAGCTTAATATTATGGCCCCATGATGTATACTTCAGTTTTATACTTTTCTGCTGGATGGTTAAGACCTAGATAGATCAAGACTTATATACCAACACATGAACTTTATATTTCTTATGTGGTCAGTGAAGTCCCCTCAGGGTTTATCTTGTAGTCCTGTACCTTATTCTGTAGCTCCTTGGTCTGTGTCATCCATGTGGATGATCTCCAGCGTTTCTTATTAATTTATTTCTATGGCAGCTATTCTTTCTGGGGTGAAGTGGTATCTCGAAGTTGTTTTAATTTGCATTTCTTAAATGGTCAGTGCTATGCAACATTTTTTCGTGTATTTATTGCCATTTATATTTCTTCCTTTGAGAAATATGCATTAATTTCAGATGCCCATTTTAGGACTGGGTCTTTCAATTTTGGGGGCTACATATTTTTTAGTTCTTTATGTAGTCTAGATAGAATACCTTTGTCTGAGTGGTTGTTGGGTAAGATTTTTTCCCAATTTGTGGATTGTCTTTTCTCTCTGTGGGTGATTTCTTCTGACATTCAGACACTTCTCCATAAGATAAGAGGCCAGTTGCTGAGTCTATGAAATATTTCCCATGCA
The DNA here is from genome assembly GCA_004027165.1 of Ctenomys sociabilis. Lineage (NCBI taxonomy): Eukaryota > Metazoa > Chordata > Mammalia > Rodentia > Ctenomyidae > Ctenomys > Ctenomys sociabilis. Next base: position 8,649 of record PVKA01024364.1, on the reverse strand, counting down.
ATTTGGTTTTTATTCATAAACTGTCTGCCTACCCCATGTTTTCAAGCTTTCCACCTACTTTCTCTTCCAGTAGATTTAGCATTTCTGTTCTAATGTTTAAATCTTTAATGCATTTTGACTTTAGTGCATGATGATAGGCCCAGGACTAGTTTTAGTTTTTGACATGTGGAGAGTGAGGTTTTCCAGCACCACTTGTGGAAAAGGCCATCTTTCTTCCAATGAACATATTTGGCCTCTTTGTCAAAGATGAATGTGTTTAACCAAGATGCCCATCACCTGAGCAAGGGATGAAAAAGATGTGATATTTTTATACAACGGAGTACTACTCAGCTGTAAAGAATGATAAACTCAAAGCCTTCACATTTAAGTGGATGCCACGTGAAGATATATTCATAAGTGACATAAACCAGACCCACATGTGTAAATATCGTATAGTCTCCCTAGCATAAGAACTCAAAGGAAAGGGCTGGGGAGATGGCTTAGTAGAATAAGCACTTCTCTGGCAAGTGTAAGTGACTGAGTTCTATTCCCGGCTCCACAAAAAAAAAAAAAAACCCTCAAAAGAAGAAATAAAAATAGAAAGGTATAACACAATTAAAAAGAAAGTGAGAACTTGAGGATTAGACAATGAAGAGAGGGCAAGGAAAAAACCTCGCAAGCATGATAGGGGCAAAGCCATACATTTATATGCACAAGATGGGTAAGGTAATGATCCTGAGAATCCCATCAGGAGGTTTTTGAAACTAGCAGTTAATTATTCAGAATCTCACCCTGACTAACTCTATATGCTGATATCTATGAACTAAGCAACTGCACTGAAGATAGCAATGTGTAATAGGGTCATGCTTGGAATGCCTGTCATTCTGGTCTTCTAAATACACACTGTTTGTCATGACACACCAATTACTGCCATACTGTCTCATCAGTAAATGTTTGTTTAAAAAGGAGAATAATACATGAAAACAAGAGACAAGAAAAAAAAAATAACAGGACTGTCCTATACAATGGTATATATGGTTACATTTCTAACTTCTGTGTAAAAATATTCAATTGTTTGTTTCTATTTTGAATATCCTTTTATTTTTTCTTCATATTCTATAGTGACTTGAAGTTTAACATATCAATGCTTGGTGGAAAATACCTGTTCCATGTTATGCCTAAGATTTTTGATATTCAGACAGATAGTGAGGTTAAGCTCAACGGCTTAGGTTGTAGGATAATAAGAATAAGCTTCTCTTCTGGAGGGTTAACAGCCTAAGTTTTCAGACCAAAAATTAGAGAAAAGGAAGGTTTTCAAGGACAGCCAACATTTTGGCCCTAGCCTTTCAAGGTCAGTGAAGACTCAGGACATAAGAGAACCTATAATGTAACATCATGTAACTCAGTTGTGTCCCAAATTTTCTGATCAAGGAGATTATAGGGTCAAAGAGGAAAGTGATTGATGATGTAGAGTGTGCCTAAGGAGAGTCACATGGAGAGAAAACATTCTCTCAGGTTTTCACAGAAAGCAAACTGGTCAAGCAATGGCTATGACTCATCCACATTGCTGACACTGACAAAGGATCTACAAATTGTGGTACAGGGTTTCAGGATAAATCTTGAGGGGATCTGATTGGCCTTATCGGATACAAAAGTTACATTTCTAGTTATATAGGTCTTGCTTTGTCTTGGTCTTAACCATCCAGCAGAAAAGTATAAAACAAAATATGAAAAGTAAAGCTACATTAATATGCTGAGCTGTAAAAGGCTCAATTCAGCAACTACTTTTTCTTATTTTCCATAATTTTATTGAAGAAAAAAATAGCAATGAGACAATTTCAAATCAAATTAGTAGAACAGATTCAATAATACATTGCATATCGTTTTCATAGTGGTTATTTGTTGTACAGGGTGCAAATATTTCTTCTCATAGAATTATGTGAATATTGCCAGTCTTAAGGAACCAACTACTGTTATAGACTACTAGAGTATATTGGAAAATTCTGCGGAATTCACGCACCTATGAGATTTAAATGGCAATGGAATACCCTTCTCTGACAAAACAAAATAAAAAGAGGTGAGATAAATTGAGGAACATTTTGTATCATATTCAAAATAGTTAGGATAGATATACAGCCACACTCTTAATTCAGTGAATAGAAAGCTCTGTTCTAATAGTGTTTGTGGACAGGATAGCATGTCTGCATCTTGTACAATGAATAACCACTAAGACAACAATATGCAATGTATTAATTATTGTTACTATCCTACTAATCAGTTTTGAAACTGTCTCATTGTTATTTGTTTCTCAATAAAATTATTTTCTTAAAAAAGAAAACACTAAGGATGACTACTAGAAGTATGAAAGAACCATGCTTTTAGTACACTCTGTTCAGCTAAATTCAAAGCTTTTCTCCATGCCTTTTCTTTACTGTGACATTCCCCTGTTATGATTGATGGCACCACTGTACAATGTGCTGGCATATTAAAGTTTTGCATCTGGATTCCCTAATTTATTTGTGATTTAAAATGCTTCAGTATGCCCACTTAAAACAAAAGATGAGTGTGTTCGTACTTGTATCTGCATCTTCTAATCTGTTCCACTGATGCTTGGGTCTGTTTTTTTATATTTTGCTTTTCCCAGAACCATGCTTATAGGGCAAGGGAGATGACTCAGTGGAATAAATGCTTCCCTGGCAAGCGCAAGGACCTGAGTTCAATCCCTGATTCCACAAAAAAAAAAAAAAAAAAAAAAAAAAAAAGAGCCATGCTTATTTTATTACAGTAGCTTTGTAGACTATAGTATGATTTCAAGTTGGGGATTATAATGTCGCCTACCCTGCCTTTGTCGCCCAGGATTACTTTTCTCCACTGTTGTTGGGAATGTAGACTGGTACAACCACTATGGAAGTCAGTGTGGAGACTCCTCAAAAACTAGGACTCTAAATAGCATTTAACTCAACTATTTCCTTTCTGGGTATTTTTCCAAAAGAACTGAAAACATCATATCATAGTGATATATGTGCACCCAAGTTTACAGCAGCACAATTTGTGATAGCCAAATCTTGGAAACAACCAAAATGCCCATCTCCTGAGGAATAGATGAAAAAGATGTGGTATTTTTATACAGTGGAATATTACTCAGGTATAAAGAAAGACAAACTTGATGCCTTTATAGGTATTAGAGGCAACTAGAGGCTATGCTTATAATTAAAATAAATCAAACCCACATATGTAAACACCATATTGTCTCTGAGTGTAAGAACCTGGAAGAACAAATAAAGCCTGAAAAGTATAATAGATATGGTAAAATGGAAAGAAACTGAGAGTAAGGATTAAGCAATGAAGATGAGGGAAAGGAGAAAAGACAGGAAAAAAGGAAGGGGAAACATCATGAAAGTGCATATACAGGATGGGTGAGATGATTGTGCTAATAATTACCATCATTTTTTTGGAAATAGTGTGTAGAATTTTTATCTTAACTCTGTATGCTGATATCTGCAATCTGAGCAACTGCATCAAGGACAGCAAAGTGTAATACCAAACCCATAGCCAAATGCCTCTCGTCTCGGTCTTCTAAATGTGTACCATTTCTAATGTCTTATCTTTTTTTTTTTCTTGGTAGAACCAGGGATTGAACTCAGGCCCTTGTGCTTGCCAGGCAAGCACTCATTCTGCTGAGCTATATCCCCAGCCCTCCATTGTCTTATCAAATATTATTATACTCTCTTTAAAATTAATTTTTTTCTATTTTAGCTCTCTTTTATTTGTTTTGGCCTTTCTAAATTTTTTTCAGTTGATGCTATAGAAATAATTAAAACAATAATAGCTGAAAGTGCAAAAATTAATTTTTTAAAAAGGAAAAAGACAAGAAAAAACTAAGGCTTATTGAAAGCAAGCATTAATATTCAATTATTTGTCCAATCTTACATCACTATATCTATTAATATAAGCAAAAGATTTGACATTAAAGTAGGAAATATAACAATCATTGATAACTTGCTATTCTTGTTTTGAAAATCTGTTAACATATGTATTTTACTCTACCCTGTTTCTGTCTTTGTTTTTGATATTTTTTTTTTACTGTTCAAAATAAAACAAAACAATTTTTTTTAACTAAAATAAAATAAATAGTAACTAACTTCTGAACAATAAAAGAAAAGAGTTGAAGAGGGGAAAGAGCCATGCTCTGGTCATCAAATTATACAGAAACCTGTCATAATAAGGAAGATGCAAAGTCAGATCCTGAATGATGAGCAATGGTATTGATCCTTCCCAAGAATCCCACAGATATCATCTTCTTCACCCTTGACAACTTCCCCTCCAAGAGTAACTAAATTATTTATTAAAGAAAGAGCTCTGTGAAACAGTAATATTCTGTAAAGATTCTGAATATTTGGGAAGATACAGTGAAAATCACTTACTAACAGCTCAGACTTCTCAATTGCAGTGAGCTTTTGCTCCCCCCGCCCCCAGGATGATTTCCATATGCCACTGTTCTTGCTCCAGTGCTGGTTCTGACAAGCTGTGTTCCTGGTATGATGTTATTGTTCACAAATACAGACTGAGAAGGCCATTATGGGGAGGCGCCCTCCTCAGTGGAGATGTGCAAATTGACCACAGCACCTGGGGACAGCAGGTACCTCTGACCCAGATTCGCTCTGTTTTCTAGCACCCTGTCCCTCTGTTCTGTAATGAGAGCCAAATGTTCCCTTTCTCCAGTCCCTGCAGCCCTGAAATGCGATGCCCTGTGTCAGCCAACTCACCCTTCCCCACTCCTGGGCCTTGTTGCTACCACGGCCCTAAAATTGAAAAGGAGGTTAAAAGCTTGTGGTTTTCCCTGGTGGCAGCTCACCCTCTGCTCCCTGGGAGGGGACAGCAGTGTTGTGCCCTCCTCACTTGTTGCATGATGAGTCACAAGATGAGCAGGCCAGGTCTGGATGACGACCTTGCTTTTGGGGTGGGAGAGTTGCCATTTATTTTATCTTAGACACTCCTTTTCCAAAGACAAAGCCCAGTGAATTTTACAGGAAATGCCTCTGGGCCAAGCCTAAATCATTGAAACTGCACTTTCCACCATCTTCCTGGCTATTTTTATCCCTCTCAAAAAAGAGTGCAGTGAAGCCCCAGCTTGGGCTGTGCTCCAAATCACACCTCAAAATGCCAGGGCGTGGCCTAGTTTGACACAGAAAGTTCGTCCTCTCCTAAGCCAATCTAACCACAAATCAGTGCCCCGTACAGAACCCAATCAGCCTCCTCTGCTCAGTGGACAAACAGGAGCCTGCCCCCAAGGAACATTTCTGAAAAAAGTGCCAGGAATCCTAGCTATGGTGGCTGGACAGCCCTTGACCAGGGTTCCTAGCACTCTTGCCTCTCCCCTCAAGGCAACCTGTATTCAGTCTGAGTAAGTCTGAAAGGTTTTCCAAAAGGCCTTATCCCGTCAGCTGGAAACAAGACTGCATGAAATTCAGTTGCCAATTTGTCAACTTGCGGCCTAGCATCTCCACCTTCTGTTTTTGTGATGTCCCATATAATTTTTAATATTATTACAGTAAAGCTATGAATGTCCTTTCTGCCACTGCAGAGTTACAGACTAGAGTTAAAGAAACCAGCCTAGCTTCAGTCTTCCTGTTGAAAAGAATTGAGACAGTGTAGCAGGAGAAAGACACACACTCAAGAACTGAATGGGAAGGAGAAAGAGACTCATTGATTCATTGTGCCACTGTCTATGCTGGGGTTTGAACCCAGCACCTTGTACATGTGAGACCAGTGCTCTGCTACTTTGCTACCTCGCCAGACCTTTGAAAGGTGTTTTAAATTTTGAGACAGGATCTCTGTGAATTTCTCAGGCTTGACCTCAACTTGTGATCTTCCTCCAAGTATGACAGATGTGCCACCATGCCTGGATTGGAAAAGAGATCTTTAATACAGCTAGTAATTTTCAAAGTAGGCCTTACATAGAACACATCACATGTGACTCACTCCGTGCTCACACAGATTTCATGGAAGATGTATAAATATGTAAGCAGCTACAGGGTGGGTTTACACTGGCTGCCTGCAGAGTCAGGTATAGAGTACCATGAAAGAGCTGGCTGCACACTAGAGAATCAAAAGACCAGGGTGCATGGTGGAGTCCTGGAAGGAGGCTGGCGCCTCTGTGAGGGGAGGCTGAAGAGTCCATGCTGGGAGCCGAGAGACCAAAGTTTTGAAGGTGAAGGTGAAGACTGAAGCTCCTCTGAAGGAAGAGAAGCCGCTTTCTTCTTTCCCCTTTCTTATTCCATTCAGGCCGCAAGCCTGTTTGTTGGTGCCAGACACACACACACACACCCAGGATGGGTCTTCTGTCTCCTAAACACATTCAAGCATACCCAGTACCATGTAAATCCAATCAGTTGGGCATTCCTTTGTCAAGCTGACCGAGAATTTAAATATCACATTTATTTTCTAATTCAATCTATACCGTAAGCCTGTGACAAAAACACTATTCTTACCCCTTTCTAAAAATGAGGTGAAAAAGTAAAGGGTAGAGAAACACGAAGTAACCCCTTCATGCTAGAGCATGACTGAGCTGGGATTTTTATAAAAGGCCATCAGTTCTGAAGCTCAGATTCTTAATAAAAATGCCCAACAGAACTGAACTTGGTGATTGATTAGAAGCTGGAGGAGATGCAGGCCAGGCAGTTAGAGTCATAAAGCTATCCTGAGCACAGAAATGTAAATCAGGATACAAGGCGATGTCAGTCACGACACAGTTGAGTGCGAGCGGGACTTAGTGGTTTGGACAAGCTCCACCATTTTATACATGAGGAGTCTGGGGATCAGCAGCGACCTGATCTATGTAAGTTCAAATAGCATCGTACTGGCAGAGCTCAAGCTGGCAGGAAGTCTCTCAATCTCAGGTTGTTTCCACCTTACGCACTGCCTTAGCTAACACTTACGAGCATCTGTATCTTTAGCACATGGTTTGATAGTTTCAGAAGTTTTCACTAAAAGCAGAATATCTTCTCCTGAAGTCTGCCCACCCCAGAAATGCCTACTAGGTGTAGGTAGAAACCACAGGTCATTATACCTCAGCTACAGTGTCACTTCTGAGTAATCGCTGCAGGGCCAGAGGAGGAGGTTGTTAAGCTATTAAGCATCAATTTCCTTAAAATAAATGAGGCAGCTGAATAAGCTTGCTTGGAACATTTTGTTCAGAATCTCAAGAAAATTGGGTGAAACAAAAGAAAGTCTAAAACTCTGCTGTTTCCAATGAAAATGTAGAGTGTTTTTCTATTATGTATGTGTTGAACATTCTTTGTGCCTTTCGGATTCATGAGGGGTGGGTAGATTTTCTCTTGGTCTGCAGTTTCCTAACTCATGGGACACTTGCGCCAACTGTTCCCTTCCTGTGCACAAAGCAGCCAACTTCCTGATTAACGAAGAATAAGCAGCACTGGTGAGCATTCGCTTTGAGCGAATATTAATATCGGTAGCCTGTACTTGGGTGCCATGTTCCTGTGAGTTATTTAACTTGGGTAAATTTATTCCACTTTCAACCTTTTATTAGATCCATCTTTCAGATAAGGAAGCCAAAGGTGAGCAAAGGGCTGTGTTCAAGCTCACACAGCTAGCAAGTACAGCATCCAGATGTCGATTCACTTTGCTCTTCCTGAGCTCCAGATCTTTTCTGACTTTTTTCCTCTGCGATCGTTCAAAGGCTTCTCATCTCTTAGGATTTGAAATCCCAACTACTGAAAGAGACATAGGACCTGCTTGTGCCCTCTGCCTCCTCTCTCTGTGATCTGTCTAGAAACATACACCTACCGTGCAACCACAGGGCCTCTCTGCAAATTCTCTGACTTTCTAAGCAGTGTCATGCTGCCCAGCCATTGAGCATATTTCTTCCTCTATTTTGTAAATCTCACTCCTCACCAAACTCACAGCTACTTTATAGATTTTGGACTCTTTCATTTCCAGGTACTATCTTTTCTCAACTCTCCCATTTTTCATAATTTCAGTTATTTGGAAACTACATGGACTGCAAGTTTAAGAATTTTATAATGTAGACTTAAAAAGAGAGAAAGCTACTTTTGGAACAGAGGAGTCTTGGGTGTGCTCCATATTCAACAAAGTTTCTCCACATGCATTGAATATGATAGTATAATTTAGGAATATGCACCATCATGATACACAGGTAAGACCATTGCTAGTTGGCAAATTCCACCCATAGGCATGATGGGAACTGGTTCTGCACCCTGTCTGCTCCCACCATACCAAAAACAATGGGTTTGGGTATGGAGACCTAACGTGAGGGGAAAGCTTGAGTCCAACCAAGGTGGAACAAAACTATAACATCTTGCAGAGTATTGAGATACTGCCAGGAGTAAGCAGAAAGGCTTTCTAGGTTGAGGCTGTGTCTTGGCCTGAGAAGCAGCATATGCCTGGCGACACAACGGGAACCACTTAAATAGTTCAAGAAAAAAATGTTCCTCCTTGCTCAGAAAATTTGGAGCTCACCTGAGTCTCATAATATTGCAGTACAGGTTCTCCTATGTCCTGAGTCTTCGCTGACCTTGAAAGGCTAGGTCCAAAATGTTGGCTGGCCTTGTGGCTCTTCTATTTCTCCAACTCTGACTTGGGATCTTAGGTTGTTAACCATCCAGAAGAAATGCTGATTAGTATCCTGCA
>PVKA01024363.1:0-34340 GCA_004027165.1 Ctenomys sociabilis | reverse complement strand
TTTTTCCAGCACTGGCAGTGGAACCCATGACCTGTAAACCGTTGTAACCCCAATCATTGTTTGTTGTTTTTTTTTTTTTTCCTTTCTTTTTCACCGATTTTTTTTTTTTTTTTTTTTTTTGTGCGGAACTGGGGATTGAACTCAGGGCTTTACGCTTGCCCAGGAAGTGCTTATTCCACTGAGCCATCTCCCCAGCACCAGGAGCACATCTCACATTTCCTAAAAGGTCATGTGATGCTACTGTCTCCAGTGTGACTTTCTAAAATAAGGTCTTCAAAGTTTCTTAACTAATAAGCAAACCACTAATAATCATTCGACTACCATTGTCATCACAGCAGCATAAAATTGTGCACATTCAATTGAGAAACCAGATCAAGAGACTCCTACGCTGTTTCACTTCATAATATCATAAATAAAGGTCAAGATGTGAAGTCAGACAAGTCCTTTAATGGTGAAGGATGCAGGAATCTTCTTCCATAACCCAGAAATATCACTTGTCTCCTAACACACAAGTTTCAAAGATAAAGTACACCTTCTCTCCCAAAATAAAGAAATAGTGAAGAAAAAGGAATAAGTACTTAGGGTTAGTAATTAAAACAAGACAGTTTAAACAACATGAAACATACAGTCATCCCTCAGGATTGCAGGGACACCCCCCACCAGGGATACCAAAAGCTAGAGATGCTCAAACCTCTTATAAGCACTGGTGTTTAGCTTTCATATAACCTCTAATACATTTTACATCATACCTGAATTACTTGTAACACCTAATTAATGCTATATGAATAGTTTTTATATTATATTTCTTTAGGAAGTAACAACACAAAAATCTATACAGACCTAATTTCTTTCCAAATGTTTTCTAGCTGCTCTTGGTTGAATCAGAGGATAAACAATCCATCCATGGAGACAGCAGGCTGACTGGATAGTGACACCACCTGCTCACGGAAAGTTGGGAGTCCCTTCAAAGAATAATCAAAAGTGATGGAATTAGTCACCAGGGCTGAGTCACAGATCCAGGTGTCACTGCCTTCCCCATCCATCCCTCCATGAAGATCTGTCCCAGGAACGAGCAGACCAGGCCGCCTGCTGGTCAACCCGGGGGGTCAGAGACTTGGTGGCGCCATGACCTGACCAAGGCAAACTAAAAGAGCAGAAGGTCTGTCAATCAGAGCTAGCCAGCGGCAATCCCTCCACCAGATCAGGGCAGGAAACCCAGCAGGCTGGGAGCCAGGGAATCTAAGATAAGAAACAGTGCCCAAATCAAAACGCAAAGGAAAATCAAGGGCCCTAGACCCCTGTAGAGAGGAAGGAGAGAGAATCTGCTTCTGCTGGGTGAAGAGAGTGAAGGGCTGTCGGGGCAAGAGTTGTTTGGGGATTTTGTACTTTTCTTGGTAGTCATCATTTTGCCACAGCCCCCGCCTCTTGTCTTGTTTATATCATCTTTCCTGCTCCATTTGTATGTGACTTCTGTGTGCCCAGGGGTTTGCATTGTCGGGTCTGAATAATGCTTAACCTAAGAGGTTAATCAAGTACGCATATGCCATGTTTACAGCTCATTTTGTGGGTGGGTTCAAGATTTAGTAATTTTAGTCAAATAAAAAAAGACACCTAATAATGCATCTCTTGTTTGGAGGGAGTCAGGTCTGCACCCTGGAGCCAGGCTGTTGGCAGACTCTGAAACATGCATGAGCTCCACTCAGGGACCACAGTGGCGAACAGGAAAGACAGGAAGAGCATGCTGGACTTAATCTAGCAAACTACGCTGAAAGACCATGCTTGCTTTCTTGAGAAAGACTTGCCTACCTGATCCCAAGGCAACAAAATTCAAATGACTTCAAAGCAACATAAATGCCTAAAGAATGCCTCTCTTCTGATTTCTGAATCACATAGCAATGAAACCCTTCTAGCGAGTGCTTTACTGGGGGCAAAACCCTGGACTTACTCATTTTTTTGCTTCCCTGTGTCCAAGCACAGCCCTGGCATATGGGAGGCGTTCCATAAACACTCAGAACTGAACTCGACTGAACTCAACTGAGTTGAACTCAACTGAACTGTGTGGCTCCACTTCCCGCCCCTGTCCCCCTTCCTGGGCCAACAGCTGCTTCTGACCATGGCTGAGCCACCACTCCTGCAGAAACTCCGCAGTCTGCCCCCTGTGAGGGACGCCCCTCATGCTCACCCCATAGTGCACCCCCCCAAGCGCCCATCCCTGCTATAACTAAACACTTCCAAAGCTCTTTGGTACAAACAATACAAGCCACAGACAATAAATGGCGAGCAGAGAACTGTGTCCTTTTGTTTTTGAGTATGCAGTAAATGTTGTTTTTGTTGGCACTTGGTAAATATTTGTTAAAGTAGTGAAGCAAGAACCCATAATTTCCATGGTTTCCTCTCATTCTAATAATACTCCCAAGGCCTTAAATAATATGAAATAAATTATCCTGCACAGATCCACTCAGCAGTCAGCGCAGCAAAAGCAGTATTTTGTGAGGCAGGCCCTCCAGAAGGAAGAATTCTGATAAGGAAATGGAGAACCACAAGTATCATTCAGTAGTGCCAAAATTAGTCTCTGGGGGCTGGGGAGATGGCTCAGTGGAATAAGCACTTCCCTGGCAAGCACAAGGGCCTGAGTTCAATCCCCAGTTCTGAAAAAAAAAAAAAAAATTAGTCTCTGTCCTACTATGGTATACCATGTTCACAGGAAAATTTTATTCTCTTTTAGACATTTCAGTTGTTTTATTTTTAAAAAATTCTATTCAGCTTAACTTAATTTTTTTGACATAAAGTAACATTTACCCTTTGACATAAGGTTAAATAGCATCAGTTTCAGCAGGCTCCACTCGACAACTCGGGGCGTATGTACATAGTTTTTCTATGACACTGTTCTCTATCTTGGAAGTAGCAAAAGAGAAATAGTATTCAGATTGAAAACACAATACTAATGAACAGGAGATCTGAAAAATGAGATTAGGTTTTTGGTCAAAGAAAAAAGAAAGAGAAGAAGTTGAAATTAGTCACATTTAATCTGATTCAGGAACATTTATAATGAGCCAGCATCCAATTACCCAGTCAACAACTTAATAAAACAAAATTCCAGGAGAATGACTAGGGCAAAGGCGCCTGCAGGAGAGCTGTAGCTCTCGCTCACTGAGCGACATTTATGAAGCAATGGCCCTACGTGGCAGCGGGCTGAGCCCAGGAGCCGTGATGAGGGCCACCGTCCCTCCCTCTAGGACAGCCAAGAAGGTTGCTGCAGCTTCCCATCCCACCTCTGGCTCCTCCTCTCCCTCTTCGTCTCTGGGATAAACTCCAGCCTCAGGCTGGACCATGAAGGCTACTCATCTTCCCCTGAAAACAATTACTCCTCTTCTCTCAGCCAGAATTCTTCAGGAACAGTGCCATGTGCCAGGCCAGGCAGGTGTCAACAAATATTTTCAGGATGAAAGAAAGGAAGAATTAATTACCCACACAACTGATACGAAGGGGAAACCTATCAATGAGGAGTTGTGCGGGATCACCCAGGGCTTGTTTTATCCAGATTTTTCCCTCTCCCCAGCATCTTGTTCTGTTTTCTTTCCAGAACTTGCCAAATTTTGGCAAAGATATTACTTAAAGGAAAGAAATTTTGCCATTAAAATTAAAGAGAAAAATTCTCAATTCCCCAAAATCCCTTGAAAACCCAAATGCTCTGAATCAACATTGAAATTAGATTTGTCCAAATATGTTTCTAATAGTATTAATGGTCTAGAAAGAAATGACTCACAGAGCTGAGCATGAAATCTTTTTCCAGAGAATAGTGAGGCCAGAGGTCAGTTTATGTACCACAAGGCTTGAAGGCCCCATGCTATTTTTCCAACCTTTTTTTTGCTTCCTTGGGACTGCCCGGTTCCCTCATCCTATGCTGTGACAGCTTCACTCTGCTGTTCCAGACACCCAAGATTCTACATGTTAAATAATGTATTCCTCGATCCTGACTGCCCACAGGATTGCCTCAGGTCTCTGCTGAAGTACCCAACGTATCTCCCTTGTTCATTACCTTCTGTTGTCATTAACATGATGATCGTGTTAATTGCAATTATTTGCAAGTCCTTACTTGAAAATTGAAATGCCTAAATCATGTATGGGTTTACCGTATTTATTAATATGGGATTTCAGTTATAGCTTCCTGTCCTATAGAATGTCTTGCAACTCTGTAATGAATGCTGAAAATTTTTGCATGAAAAATTGATATGAATGGTACCTTCCTTCAAAACAAAGTTTAAATTCTGCTGGCGCTTGGAAGACAAATAGAGGTGTACAACTTAGGTCCTTTCTAGGTCTGATTTAAAGGTCTAGAGGCTTGTCTACTTCAGTTTTCCCAGAATCTGGGAAAAAATAGAGTCTGTATTCCTTGGCCTGCCAGACCTGACCTACACTGGGATTATTCACAATAATCAGCACCTGTTGCTGCCAAAACAATCTCAGGTCAGCTCTTTGTCCATCAGATGATTTTTGTGCTGGGTTTCTTGGAGTTCCTCCCCTACACAATCTGCTTGTATGCAGAACCTCTTGCTAATAAGAATAGAGAAAAAAGAACCTGGATAGCTAAGGGTTCTGCATTAGCATGCTACATGAAGAAGAAATAGGGCACAAGCCAAAGAGCAGAAGTAATTAAGGATATTGATCAGTAGCTGGCTCTCCCACTCTCTGTGTGGGCTGTGAAGGAACTGGGGAAGCCACCTACCACCTGAGAAGCCTTCCTCTTCACCCTACAAGGGAGGTGGCGCCCTTTGTTCTGCAGGGCTCACACGCTTAGAGGTGGAAAATACAGTTCTGTCCCTTCTGTTGTAACTGCCATGGAAACGCCTCTTGACCCTTCTACAGAACTGCATTTGTGCAGTACGTGCTGTGGTAGGGATCTGAAGGCACAAACCACATAATGCCGAAAGGGCTCTCCATGTCCCTGCTTCTGTGTATACATTTAATTAACTAGATGGGTGGGAAAAAAAGGCTGTTGACTTTTTCTTGGGGGAGGGTGACTATCGAGAATCAAACTCCTATTGACTTTTATGAGAACCAAAGTACATTGCACCAGAAAAATAAGACACAGTGATGCAGTTAGAAAAGAAAACACGTAATAAAAGAAACAAAAAGTAAAGATAGCACTGAAGAAAGACAAAGCGCCAAAGAAAGCACAGAGACAGAGCCAAAAGTCAGGAGAAATGCATAAGGACCACTTCTGCCACAAACTACCTATGTGGTCTTAAAACCTATCTCATTTTACCTATATAAAAAAATCCACAAGGATCTTAGGGAAATATGGCAGCTGTATTACTAATCGCCAAATATTGGTGCATTATTATTATGATCATTATTAATATTATTCAAGGACTAGTTGAAAATAAGAATCATGCTTTAATTTCTACTATACTGTCCTAAAGTGAGGTCAGTATAACCTAAACAAAAAAGGGGGGAAAAGCTATCATCAGACAGTTTAGAAACAGTTTCCTTCTTTCATAGAACTGCTTCTAAAGTAAGAGCAGAACTGTCAAGGGTTTCCTGCATGACCTTCTCCTTCATTACTTGGCAGCTTTCAGAAGGTGAACCACAGAAGATAAACCCTGGGTGCCAAGCTTAGAAGATGTGATAATATAACACATCATTCAAAGTAGACAACTTTCTAGGACAAAGGCCTTGTGATGGTGTTGTTGCTGCTGTTGTTGCTTTTGTTTTTATTTTTCTTCTGTATTTAGGACAGTGTCTACAGGGTGTATAGGGTTTCACTGCATACAGCAGACTTGTAGTGACCCTCCTGTTTACAGGCTCCCAAGTGCTGGGATTACAGGTGAATACTACCACACCCAATCTCAGTTGCCATCTCAGCATGCCCCAGGGGCAGGGCCAACATGGCAGGCCTGAGGATTGAACCCTGGCCCCTGCATCTGCCTAAGCAGGCCCTTCAGTCCACCGAGCTACTTGGCCGGCCCTGCATTTTATTTTCAAACAATGAACAAATTTAAAAACTCTTAGTTTTGGTACACTCATGTCCGGCAAAAATCTAGTTTACAAATGCAAACATTAAATGGTAGAATTTGGTTAGCATTTGAGCCCATGTCTGAATTTTTATTATTTTTTCATGCCTTACCTTTGTTCAGAACAGAAAGTCAAGTTCTGTCAGCCAGTTCTTCATTCTGCTACCTGAAGCCAAAGGTCATGATGTCAACTTTCTCAGCAAGCTAGGAAGAAAGCTGTTATGCCCAAGATGGTTGATGGTGCGTCCAGGCAGAAAGTGTGTCACATTTCTACTCTGACCCATCCAGCCTCACGTGCGACAAGACGTAGAGTTTGTGCAGTCATTCAGGTCAACTCTGTCTTACCAAATCAACCTTGTGAAAAATGTGTCTTTAAGACTCGAAACTTCCTTTTCGGTGAGGGAAAGCTAGAAACGTGATCTTGTTTTTCAGTTTGCTTTTAATTTTTGTTTAAACATACCTTTGTGATTAGTCCACAAATCAAATGATTATAAAATCAAAATAAAAAGAACCACCAATTTCAGTGACTTTTCAGTGTGATTTACTTTTACTTGATGAACTAAGTCTTCTTCTTCTTCTTCTTTTTTTTTAATATATCCACAAGCATGGGCTCCATGTTATCTTACTCCCTCCTCTTGCAGTCTAGTTCTTGACTCCCTTGTTTTCTGACAATGATCACCGGCTTTTGTAATGCTCAGTTATAGGATTATCTTATCATGCTGTCTAGGACTGGAGACATAGCTCAGTGGCACAATGGCCTGCCTGGCAGGCATGAGGTCCTGAGTTCCGTTCCCAGTATCACAAGAGAAATACAATAATGCACTCAGTGAAAGTAACTTTGCTGTCCTCATCCATAAATAAACCCACCACATAAAGACAGGCAATTTACCTAAATAACTATATTTAGGAACAATGTGGCTCAGAGCTTAGGTGCAACTCCTGACACTCTTACTTGGGATAAAGAGGGCGTAGGTATGACAAAGGAGCCTTATTATGTTGCCAAGTCCTGATTTAAGGACCACATGTTTTTCAACAACTTTTTCAACTGAATTTCCAAGAGCTATATGGATTAGAGATAGCTCCACATGGGAGAGAAAAGAAGCTCGTTATCTCTCCAAGTTAAGCTCAGTGCATGTCAATCCATACCTGGTAATGTGCAAAGCTTGTGCTAGGAACGCAGAGAAAATGAATACAGGCACCAGCTAGACCTGTATTCTCTAGGGAACATACAATGATGCCCCATTAAATCTCCTTGTTGTGAGACAGGAGCCTTCAGTAAGACCAACTCGTCTCCCCTCATTATTTACCTTTATTTCTAATAGCATTCTGAGGGCCACTACGCATCAGTGCTACTACCCTCACCAAGGTTGTTTTCAGCTTCCAAGTGAATCAAGGGACTCTTCCCGTGGTGATGACTTTTGCTTATATGTAAATTATACCTATTCTCAAAAGTTCTGATGGGCACCAAAAGCTCACAATCAAACAAATAAGCAGGAGGGGGCCGGGGAGATGGCCCCGTGAGATAACCACTTCCCTGGCAAGCGCAAGGGCCTGAGTTCAATCCCGGTTCCGCAAAACAAAACAAAAAAAACAAAAAAACAAAAAAAACAAGAAGTGGGAGATTTTTTTGTCATGCACTGCAGTACTAAGCTCTTGAAAAATATTTTGAAATGTGTCAGTCCCCATTTTTAGCCTAAAGACAATAACCATCACTTAATTTGTTCTGAAAACATTGAAAAAGTTTTGGTTTTCCAGTGTTATTTAAGAATTTAACACTAACATTAAAGTTGCAAACTGTCGCAGATACAAATGGACCTCACACCGTGCACATCTGTGGATGCGAACCAATCGCGAAAGTAGCTCACGTGTCCCCAGCACGTGGTCACAGCTGTGCGGCTCTGTGCTCCCGGACTGCGCAGCAGCGCAGCACTCAGTCAGAGCCCCAGACGTCCAGGAACAGGAGAAGAAGGGACTGCTAGGAGGCGCGAAGCGATAACCGCGGAAACAGAAGTACAAACGAGCGACAAAACTTCATTTTGTTGGGCTTACAAAGCAATCCGATTTACCAACCTTCTTCCAAAACGGAACTCATTTGTAAGTTGGGGGCTTACTCTAGACTGCTTTTTATTAATTTAAACTATGAATAAACACCATGTCTTCACTAACATGGGTGCTTTCAATATGTGTTTTTAAATATAGGAGTCTCTAGTAGGTTAACGTAAAAAAAATAAACTGAGGTGGTGGTATTTGTACAGATGTCAAGGAAAGTAGTATGTGCATTATTTACCTGCCATAGTTTCTTCCCAGTAAGCTTAATTGGACAATGTTTAAGTCTTTTTCAATACACAACCAGACAAATATGCATACCCTCCTGGGGAACGTTTACGAAACAAACACAAAATAGCCCCAAAACTCTCAGTTTAGCTTTTCACTGTTATTATTTCCATGAAATTCTAAGTCACTGTAATGACCTCAAATCTTTGCTATAACAGAATGACTTTTGTAAGAATCATGTACTCATTTATTATTCTTTTACCAAGGGGTAAGGTGGTATTTAAACGCGTCAGCACGTAGCATTACCTGGTGGGTAAATGTTGAGAAGTTACTACATTCTGTTTATTTTGTAGCTAGAAAAATCTATGAAATTTGGAGAGTTACAGAGGCCTGGAGAGAAAGCTTACTTTGCCATATATTGCCTGAGTGATATGGACTTGAAACATAAAGAAAAAAATCACCAGAACTTCCATTCCTCCTATTTGTAAAAAGGAAGTAAATCCAACAAACATCCAGGTTTCTCCTTGCCTGTGTATAACACAGGCCTTCAAGGAGTGCTGGCCACTACCGGTGGAGTGTCCCTCATCCAAAATGCTTGGGACCTTAACGACGCTATGCGGAGGACACCCCATCACCTTCTCCAGCCCCAGACCCAAGTGCGACTGCGCTCATTTGGGAGCTGTGCAGGCTGTAGAGCCGACTTCCGCCAACTGCCTTTCAGCTGAAGCAGGGAGCTGGCCGAGGCTGCGTGGGGATCTCCTGAAAGCACGCAGCTGCTACTACACTACTTCATTGCCAACAGCTGTGGCAAGCTCAGATAGATGAGCTGCGGTCCCAGAGGGCTAAGACATGAGATAACGTCTCTGCTCTGCCTGCAGGACTCCAGAGGAACCGTCCTGCCAGAACTGGCTACAGTGCAGCTTACATGTGAGCCATAACCCAAATCCAGCTGCGCCTGTCGCTTCCGCAGAAATGCTTCGAGCCCTGTTCAGGCCTTGTCTGCCTCTCCACTTGGCCAGCCCATCCGTCCTCAACCCATCACTGTTCTCCTCAATGAATAAATACCAAGATTCTGGGTGCTTTGTGGCCTTTTATTCCCCAAGAACAACTGACCATCCCAGATCCCTGCCTGAGCCCCTTTTTCTCTCTTGCACTGTAACTCTGAGCAGGATATTGGAACCCACCGTAGGGTTCTCCAATAACCTAGACATTCCAGCTTACATTTTACATTGCATATTTGTAACTTTCAATTTTGGCTTTTTTTTGGGGGGAGGGGTACTGAGGGTTGAACTGAGGGCCTTGCCAGGCAGGTGCTTAAAGCAGCTGAGCTATTTCCCTAGCCCAACTTTGGCTTTTTTTTAATTTTTAACTTAGAGTTTGTCTCTATCTTTTGTTTCTTTGTATCTTTTTTCATTATTTATTTACTCAATTATTTATATATTTGATACAGGGTCTTACTATGCAGCTCAGACTTACAGAGACCCTCTTGTCTCAGTGCCCCCCGCAGCACTGGGGTTGCAGGTATGTGCCACTTCACCCAGTTTCAGGGCCAGCACAGCATGCGGTGCCAGGGATTGAACTCACGTCCTTACACTTGCCAGGTAGGTGCTTAGACCATCGAGCTACCCCCACAGCCCCATCTTTGTATATTTTGTCTCATCTTTTGTCTTTTCTCTATTTTCTGAACAAAGTGTCTACATATCAACCTGCCAGTTCAAATGACGGTGCTGTCAACATCCAACTGCACCATCACTAAAGATAACCTGTGCTCTACCAACACTTACCCAACACACATACATCACATGTGTGGCTGTGGGCCTGGGCCTTGGAACAGAGGCGAATGACTGCATTCTACTCTTGCGGCCTTCTGTCTCGTAAGGCATAAAAACAAACCACCACACTGATGGGAAAAGGATGAGCCCGTGGTCAGCAGGGGGAGCACAGAAAGACAGGCTGAGCGCTGAGGACAGGGAAGAGCTGGGGAGCCTGCACAGAAACAGAAAGACAGGAAATGCTTGTGAAAATAATCATTAAACCAACAGTATTCACACGAATGCAGCGCCCAGTGAGTGTTCCCGCCACTGAGTGATCAAAGGAAAGAAGTAGGTTAGGAGACAGCTTGGCCAAGCTCTGACTTTAGTCATCTTGCTCCTCACTGTGTTCACATTTTCAGTGATAACTTTGTAGTTATCAGACATACGCTGTGTCCAAAGCATCACTGTAAAATTACAGAGAATCATAAAAAGAATAGGAAGCTTAATCTCTGTCCTTAAGAAAGCCCCGTTAATGCCGTGCACATTTATTGTGCTCTGTACTTTTGCATATACCTGACATTTGTAGGTTGAAACAAGAAAATCTAATGGATATTTATTAGAGCAAAAGGTGAAACAGGAGCTCTAGAAAAATTCAACATTACTAGTTCTTAGTTTTGAGGATCTTTTAATTCTGCCCCACAAACAAGTAAATGACATCTTAATATTTGCTCAGCCCTGAAAACTACTGTAAAGCAATATATACATGTCACCGGCCCTAAGGACCAACACGAAAGCCACTAGAATAAAAAGAAAGAAACTAGGATTAGGATTTCACCTTCCCAACGCACCCCAGGCTGGCTCAGGTCAGAACGCCCCATCTTGTCCCCACCGCAGTTGCCAAGCCCAGCCTAGGTCAGGGTTACTCATTGCCATTCCTGGGGTCTGGATGGCCAGGGCTGATTCCTCTTCCTGACCCTTTAGCCCCGTCGCAGCCATAAACAGCCAGGCCAGGGTCTTCCATGAGTCATGTCTTGCATTGCATTCAAGACACAACTCTTTTTCTCCATGGCCTCTCAGACTACCCACCAGCAAGCACCCTGGCCGTGGGCAGGAGCACTCCGCCTGCAGGAGAAAGTTCATCTGTGCCTTAAAGCACCACAGAAGCTACAGTGTGAAGGTCATGGCACTACTCCTTAGAATTTTCAGTGTCTCCCAAGAAGTTCATTGGTTTATTTTTAATCTGTAAGGGTTTTCTTTCTACAGATGACAACCAAGTGAGAGCCAGCTACCCTTTAACATTTTGCTGCATTTAACACGACACTCATCATACACCAGACACTCAAAATGTTTCTGAATTATTACACTGAGACATAAAGAATAATAAATGACTTATTGACTTTTAGAGGGGGTTTTTTGTTGTTGTTTTGTTTTGTTTGTTTTGTGCAGGGCCTCACTATGCAGCTCAGACTCCTAGTGATCCTCCTGTTTCAGCCTCCCCAGTACTGGGATTACAGGTGTGAGCCACCATGCCTGTTGCTATCATGTCCAGTGTGGCTGGCTCAGCCTGCCTGGGGTGTGGGTGGTGTGGTATGTGGTGTCAGGGATCGAATCCCAGTCCCTGAACTTGCCTAAGCAGGCACTTAGGCTGCTTGAGCTATCTCACCAGCCCTGATTTATTGACTTTTAATTCAGAGCATTAGAACAGATGTATTAGTAGGGAGAATTTCACATTAAAATATTTTTATGCCTAAAGATATACAGATTTGATAACTATATTAATGTTTTTAAATTCCATCAGCCAGCGAATTAGTGGCCTTTCCTAAACACCTACTAGCATTACTATCCAATTTGCTAGAGAATTATTTACTTTAGTAAATTACGGTTTGTTTAAAATAAACACTGTATTCTCTAGAATTCTGAAAAACTAACCTTACCAGGTATAAATACATGAACCTCAGAATCTTTATTTATGCAACCAATAAATAAATGCCTATAAATAATTAAATGCAAAATGCCTATCTATAGATTGACATAACTATGCTATAATATAAATCATTATGGTTCCGAAGACATTTTGAATTATGTAATTTTAGCTAGCTATAAGCCATTTATAGAATATTTTAAAGTTCAAACTACTTCCCACACTTTATATAAGGAATTCATTCAATGGTGGATTTATTTACATTTGATGCTGTGTGAGAGGTTATTCACAAATCCTCAGAAATCAACTTCCAAGAAATACCTTAAATTGCCTAGAAATTTATAAAAGGCTGCAGTTCGCCAGTAAGCTCTCCTATGGTCTTTGACAACTTCAAACCAAAGGAATTTCTGCACCCATTCTTTTCCAGAGTTTTACAGCTTTCAGGCCTAGTATCAAGATGTCATTGGTTTCTATACATTCGATTGATTGATTAATTGATTGATTGATTTTAATATATTTGGTTGTTGTAGGATCTCACTATGCAGCTTGGACTTGTGGTGATCTTCCTACTTTCAGCTCCCCAGCTGGGATTAAAGGCATGCAACACTATTTCTATACTCTGGCCGGCTCAGCCCACCTGAGGGCTGGCTGGTGTGGCACATGGTGCTGCGGATTGAACCACGGTCCTTGCGCTTGCTTTAGTCCACTGAGCTCTCTCTCCAGCCCTCTACTACTTTAAAGACTAGGAACTATCACTATATCCTAAAACCATAATTGAATTAGAAAATGCTTCAGTAATTTCATCAGAAAGCATTAAAGTAAAAGTAGAATAACTCTCTCACACTAGTAAGTCTATACCAGAAAGGATGATATGTAATACAATATCCAGGTACCATTCCTGTAAAGAGACTCAGACATATTCCCATGTACGAAACAGCAAGCCCTTGGGCCGGGCTTGATTTTGCACCAAGAACCTGGGTTTTCTCCATGTCTCTCTTCTGCGTTTCACTGTGGTGCTGTGGATCCTTAGACTCTAACAGTTGCTTTTCCCAGCACAGAGGGGTACTCAACACACCCACAGCACCCACATGTCTGACCTCCTTATCCTGCAGCTCCATCCGTTGCCTATCAGGTGGCCTGTACTGACCCCTGAGGGTCCAACGCCACGCGGCTACACATGTGTGCACACAGGAGCACATGTGGATGGGCATGTGGACAAACTAATCTTATTTCTGATATAGGGACTCAATAAGATGGTAAAATAGGGACCGGGGAGATGGCTCAGTGGAATAAGCACTTCCCTGTCAAGCTTAAGTGCCTGAGTTCAATCCCCAGTTCCACAAAAAAAAAATAAAAAATAAAAAATAAAAAAAAAATGGTAAGATAAACTTGGAGATGAACACAGGTACATAAATAGATACCTTTTTTTTCTGCTACAAGCATTCGAGCACCCTACCACCAACTGCACACCCAGCCACTGGATTCCTTTCAAATGATACAAGATGTATTTTAAAATACCACAGTAACATGTACAATAGCAATAAAAGTTATTTCCATGTTTTTTTATTTTGCATATGAATAAGGAATTGAAAAGTCCTGATCAAAACATACAGTGAATTTTAACTTCTTAAAAAAATGTATAACAGTAAAAGAAGTGACATTACTTGCCCTCAAAATAGTCCCCCTCTCTTCAAACAAACTCATTCTGTTGCTCTTGCTACTTTCTGAAGCAATTTTTGAATTCCTCTTCCATGAACATCGTGGCTGCCTCAGTGACTGAATTGATTCACAATGTTTACCTTTCATGGTCATCCTGACTAGGGGGAAGAGCCAGGAGTAGCATGAGGTCAGATCCAAGAATAAGGTGGGTGACGACTCACCATAATGTCTTTATTTAACAAAAATCATCTTAACATGCGATCGAGGGATGATCATACAATATGGTAACTATTTACACTTTAAAATTTACTACAGTACGAGACACAGTGTCATTACCCCCCAAGATAATCAAAATACCCCTCACTTGAAATGCACTTGTCCTGTGATTTTTTACTTGTCTTTCCATGTAATAAGGGTTTTGTTTTATTTTTTTGTTTAAGCATTCACTGTACCTTTTAATCATGCCTTATAAAATGTATTTGATGTAACATAAAGCAAGCTTCCAAGCGTGACCACAAGTTCATTTGCTGTAAACAAGGAGCAGTGTGAGCAAATGATACGAGCAGGCCCTAGTGCGCTAACACTGTTAGTTATTTAAGCAAACTGGGCAAAGGAGAAGGCAGGACAAGGAAGGCAGGCTGATGGCCACTCCCAGAAGAGGGCTTCCAGAATGGCTTCCAAAAGTGGAAAGGATCGGAGGAGTGCGTGTATGAAACAAGGGGACAATGTGGGGCAGATTCGTCGCACTGGGTCTTTTACTGAATTTTTTTTTTTTTTTTTTTTTTTTGCAGGTGTGGGGGCAGTACCAGAGATTGAACTCAGGACCTTGTGTTTGCCAAGCAAGTGCTTATTCTACTGAGCTATCTCCCTGACCCAAATAAACTTTTTTTTTTTATTTTTGCCATACTGGGGATTGAACTCTGGATCTCATGCTTGCCAAGCAGACACTTATGCTGCTGAGCTCTATCCCCAGCCCTAATAATTTTTAATTTAAATAGTCACTGTGTATTTTGATCACACCTCCTAGTTAAAGGGACACATAGAAAGAAAATTAACACATAGAAAAGGAACAGGCTTTGAAGAGGGTGAGTTTAGTTTTAAATATGCGAGTTTTAATGTCTGTGTGAGACTCTCATATTAACGTTCAGTTAGCAGGAATGACAGAGCTTCTGGTCAGGACCTAGGGAGCTGAGAACCACCAACAGTGCAGCGGCTGAGAACAGGACCAGAGGGAGGTTCTGGTCACCCATATCAAAGGCGTCGAGAGAACGAGTCTGCAAAGGAGACCACGGGCAGTGGTCAAAGAGATGGAGAGTGGGCCTCAGTCACGGTATCCACAGGGCGAGCAAGTTATGTGAGAGCTGAAAAAAGACTCCACTGGATGTGGCCACTGAAAGGCTCTCCGGTGGCAACACACAGGGCCAGGAGCTTTCTTACAGTAGGTTCAATGGCAACTTCAAGGTGAGTTCTGGCGACACAAAACACGGCAGATTTGTGTGTGTGACGGTGTGTATGCACTTAGGAGCCTCTGTGTTTAAAAAAAAAAAAAAAAGGGGGTGCAGAGGAATGCAGAGGACAGAGAAAAGACTGCTTTGCTTGCCGTTTCTTTTCTTTCATATGAGTGAGAAATGTACACATTTGCAGTCCAAGAAGCATATGCTAACCCCACCCCAAAGAAAAACTGAAAGATGAAAAAAAAAAGGGGGGGGGAGGAAAAAAGAAAATGATTCCCCAGGAGACAGGAGGAAGCTGAGTCTGAAACTCAAGGCGAAGTCTCGTGAGCTGACCTTTCGCAGTGCACTAATCACCAGGCACACCTGGCTACCGAGGGCCTGAATTCTCTGGTACAGAGAGGAACAGAACTCTTCATTCTGATTAATCTAAATTTAAACAGGTAGCTGGTGGCTACACACCTGGCTGTCGCGGGATGTCAGGCTGAGGACGAATCTATCAGATGACAGAGACCGGGGTTGTTTGTGTCTTCTGCTCTGGCGCAGGAAGAAGGCTGCACCAATGACAGAGCAGTGGGCAGGAGCCACAGGGGAGCCAGTGAGGCTTGGAAGGGGTACAAAGAGCCAGTGGAGCAGCTGGGAACACAGCACAGCAGGATGAGAGCCAAGCCAGGCCTGGGAAGTTCGGCCGCATGGCACACAGCAAGTGAATGACCAAGGCTCATGGGTGGCTTGAAATTATACCAGGACAGCAAATGCCTGGTGCGGACATGATACTGCTGGTATCAAATATCATGCTGGGGACAACACCGAAGAAAGCAAACCACCTGTTCAGGAGAAAAGAAAGCGGGCAAGAGACCAAAGTCTCAAACAGCTTAAAGAGGTGCTACAAAGAGGAAGTGAGACAGAGGGAATGGGAGAGGGTGGGGAGGCTGGCCTTGTGAGCTCATGCTGGGGCTTTTTGGAAGGAGATTAAGTGATGAGAGCAGTGTCACTGACTTGCCCTTAGGAAGTCAGCTCAGATCAGAAGAGGCAGGTCCCCAGCTGCGTGACCTCAGAGGTGTCCCTCCCTCCCGGCTTCTCCTTTCTGTCTCTGCTTCCTGTCCAGGATGCTATGAGAAGCTTTCTCCCACTCTGCCAATTCTTCCTGGAGCCTTTGACCATGGACTGCACCCATGAGTCAACTAAGCCTCTCCTCCTTTAAATTGTGGGTGTCAGGATGGTGTCCCAGCAGGAGGAAAGTAGGTTAGCCAGTGAATTAAGACTAGAAATAATGGTGCAGTCTTATGTAAGAGCAAGTCCCTACCAGCTTAGAAGGAACAGGCAATAGGAACTTTGTGAGTTTGGATGATGTCCCACACTGGTACTGGAGAAGCGCAAGATAACAAGCTTGAGACCCAATAAAAAAGACAGTGCTGTAAAAGACACACATACCAGAAATTAATGTCATAGATTCCAGTTTGCCTCTACAGGCCCAGAGAACCAAAAGTGCATGGGGCAAAAGAAGGGATGTTCCCATTTGGGCAGTCAAGCAGAAGGGCAAAGCCGGCCCTCCCTCAACAGCTGGTTCTCTTTTTTTTTTTTGGCAGAACCGGGGATTGAACTCAGGCCCTTGCCCTTGCCAGGGAAGAGCTTATTCCACTGAGCCATCTCCCCAGCCCGACAGCTGGTTCTCTCCAGACCACCCGGGCTTACATGATGCCCACCCACACCGGGGTGGGCCAGCTGCTCTGTCCAGTGCCCTGATCCAAATGCCAGCTCTGGACACTCTCACAGAGACACCTGGAAGTGTTCGGTGATCACCCGTCTGGGCTCCCCTGGCCCAATCATATTCTGCACCATCACTGTGATGCACACTGTGGAAGGTGGAGAGCCAATCCAAAACCCTCTGCGGGGCAGGAAATCAGTAAGCTCAGTGTACTACAAGTGAGGAGACTATTTGTTCTACGTGGGAAAATCTCATAAGAATCATCATCTCTGGGGCGGGATTTCTTCAGAGCACTATTGTAGCCTAGGCAGGGAGAAGAGGGAGAGAGCTGGGCAATGAGGTCTCCTCCTGAGGAAGGACTTTTGGGGAGAAGCTGAAAGACAGAGGAAAGCTAACAGGCTGCAGAAGGGGCCACCTCCCCCCAGGGAAGGGCCCTTTTGTTCCCAGGCTCCAAGAACTCGTTCTTTAAGAGCCTTCTTCAGTTTCTCTAGGACTGTTGTTGTGCTTTGCTTTCTTCAAAAAGGCAGAGGAAATAACCGTATTTTGGGCTAGGATTAGTATTCTAAAACTTGGCTCTCACTTTTGTACTGTTGTAAGATAATTCCCATTTTGGAGTTATCTTATACATCTGTATATATCTTATATATCTGTTGAATTTCATAAGGTTAAATAGCTTATCTGTCAGTTTCATGTGTATCATGGGCCTGTAACCATGACATCATGGTAGCCAAATAATTCCTAACCTCATTGTATGTAAATTTCCACATCCATATTCTCTCTCTCTCTCTTTCTCTCTTTCTCCCTCTGTCTCTCTCTCTTTCCTCTTTAGCAGCAAAAATCTGGACACTTACATCTTCTCCATTCCCCAACACCCACGCACACAGACATTCAACCTTCCATGCTGCACAGAGATATTTTTCAGAGACAGCTTCTGTAACTACCACAAAATTATTTGATTGAACAATGGTCTCATGGACAATTTTATCACAAGTATTTCTCATGGGTATTGCTAGAAGCTGTTTAGATGCTTTAGACATGAGTGTTTTTAATAATAATTGATGTGAAATTCTTTAAATGTTTTTTCAAATTCCTTTCATTGTACTCTTTGCTTCTTTCAAGAAGTTATACTCCCCCCTGTGGCAATCTGGTCACAGAAAAAAATAAATAAATAGGGAGAGAGCAGCAGAGAGAGAATCCTGAAGATGATCAATTAACAAACATTCTCAAGCTGAAAAACATTACTTGTCTTGCTGAAAGGGAGGGGCGGCTGTCGCCATAGACTGTCACTCTCAGTGTAGTCTACATTATCCATGACTGAGAAAGTTACTGGACACGAAGCTAATAGCTGATGAATGGGTTACGGCAGAAACTGAATATACCAAAATACTGAGAGATAAATTTAAAGGAAGGTTTTATTTTACCTTACCGTTTATTAGCCCGGCATGATGGTGGGCACATGCAATCCCAGCACTCAGGAGGCTGAGGCAGGAGGATCACTGCAAGTTCCAGACCAGCCTGAGCTACAAAGTGAGCTCAAGGCCAGCTTGAACTCCACAGAGAGACCATGTCTCAAGAGGAAAAAAAAAACTTATTGAGTGCTTACTCTATGATAAACATTGTTCTACAAGCTTTATAAGATTTTTGTTATTTAATCCCTGTGATTGTCAAAACAATTTTGTGGAATCTTGTCAAATAAAT
The DNA here is from genome assembly GCA_004027165.1 of Ctenomys sociabilis. NCBI lineage: Eukaryota > Metazoa > Chordata > Mammalia > Rodentia > Ctenomyidae > Ctenomys > Ctenomys sociabilis. The sequence goes on along the minus strand of PVKA01024363.1, from coordinate 15,861 downwards.
TCTCCAGTTATCTCCAAGTGAAGAGAAGCCAGTGAGGCTTACAGCAAAATTAAGTGGTTTCCTTTTTTTTTTTTTTTTTTGTCTTTTTGAGACAGGGTCTCACTATGCAGTTGAGGCTGGCCTCGAGCTCACTTTGTAGCTCAGGCTGGTCTCAAACTCACAACAATCCTCCTGTCTCAGCCTCCCTAGTGCTGGAATTACAGGCATGCGCCACCGCGCCCGGCTCCAGTGGTTTCCTTAATGTCACACATTTAATAATTTGGCAAAATAGCTGAAACTACGCAAAGAAATATCTTTCCTAAAGTAGGGAGAGAAACACAAATTCCAGCAATTGTATATTCAAACCGACTCTATGTTACTGTCTATACTTATGGAACATTTGAAGTCACTATTAATATTTGATCCTTTAAATCCAAATTGTTGGCTTCTTTTATAAAATTCTCTAACCTGCAAAACAAATTAAATCATAACAAGTTGTACTAGAACTTGTCAACCTTGAGTTGTTAAAACATACAATTTAATTAATTATGATTCAAGTTTATTTTGTCAGGCTTTATTCTTAAGATTTTAAAAACAAACTACAAGCAACAAATTAAAAAAAAAAATTAATGATCTATCAGAGTCAAGCACAGTAGCAAAAACCTGTCATGCTAGCAACTCAGGAAGGTGTGACAGGAAGATCCCAGGCTTGAGACCACCCTGGGGACCTTAGCAAGGGTCCTTCTCAAAATAGAAGAGTTAAGGCCAGGAAAGTTGAGGGGCCCCAAGCAGAGGGACCCTCCACGCTGCTTCTCCAGTGACAGTAGTGCACTTGGCTCACTGTCGCCTCCACATGCTCTAAGATTCCCCTCCACCCTGGCCCTCACTGTGGACAAAATGGCTTCCAGATGGCCATTTCAGCTCCACCGAAAGTCATTTTTCTCTCTTGGAAAATTGGATGTGAGATGTGAGAAACGCAGGAGGTTGGAGATCTTGTGTCTGCTTTAGATGAAGGCCAGGCTTCAGCGTGTAAAATGAGAACACAGGAGAGGCAGCAGTGGTGCCACCACCACGCTGTGGTCCCTTCTCTGACAGCTCCTCCAGCAGCTGGCCAGGAAAACTCTGCCTGGCTGGTAAGGGAGGGCCGTGGCTGGAAAGCAGACAAAGCCAATACAGGATGATTTATCTGTGGCAGTGCCCAGCCCCACTGCAAAGCAAGGCTGCTTCAAGGTCTATCTGAAGCCGGACAGGAAGTTTGTTTGCTTGCCTACTGGGCTACAAACAAGCAGCTGAAGCCCCAGGAATCAGCTATAAATGGAAACAGTAGGGCAAAACCATCAAGAAGACGCAGCACAAAGACATAGGAAATGAAGAAAATGCCACAAAAGAGCCATTTGGACAGAGTAAGCATTCACCATGTACATGTAAGAAATAGCTCAATGGTGAAATGCTCCCAGACGTTAAGAAGCCTGCTGTCATATGAAACCCCATGCTATAGATGTTAACTTTCACACACATGCAGGAGTCAATGCCTGCCATCCCTAGACAGCACCTTCAAGCTCCATTATGAATGGTTATGACACAGATCACATTCCATGAACAACATGAAATGAGTTGAGATTCAAACCCAGTCCGCAGGGAGGGGGTGGCTACAAGCCTAACACACACACACACACATACACACACACACACACACACACATTAAGGAAAATGTGTTTCAGTGAAGAAATGCTCATAACACAAACACTATGTCAGTAGCACACGGAGACTTGTTTACTTAGGGATATTTGTGAGGAAAAAAAAAATCTATGTTTATAGTAGACATTGCTTCAGTGTTACTAGCTTGCCTGTCCCAGATTCTGTCTGGATATTTATTCATGAGGGCATCTTATCAGTGCATGATGTAATGATCTAAGAAGACTTTTGTCTGTGATTGGTCTTAGTCTGAGTCTAAACAAGTAACTGAACACTGAGCCTGCTCAGTGTGGCCCACAGCTGAAGTCACAACAGGGCACACCCTGATATGAGGATGCCCAAGACACAGCCACTAACTTGATTCATTTTTCCTTTATTAGCTACACAGTTTTGTTAGTGAGTCAGAAGCAATCTGGCTACGTAATAAAGAATGAAGTCTTCTTTTCATAATTCCCAAAATCTTAATTGCTTAAAAAAAAAATTCTATGCTTGGGTCCAAATTTCTTTCCTAATACAGGTGAGTAAACATCATCTTTCTGCGTCACTTTTATCCTGTTTATCTCATACCAAAGCATAGCACTAACTGCCAATTGGTCCGGTAATGTTTTGTAAGCTTTTAGAGATTAGAAAGATCTGAGATCCCCATCTTAAGGAAAGATGTGCAGTGTTAATAGATCACTATATGGGCAATGTGAAGAAAAGCAGCAAAGTTAGGGAGCAAAGGCAAGAGTTCCTTTAGATACACATCCACTGGTCCTCCTCTACCCAAGCCTGTTGTGTGTTATGTGATCATGGCCTTCAATGCCCTCTCATAAGATGGAAAATGAGGGCTGGCCAAATAGCTCAGCTGATTAAAGCACCTACAAGCAGAGGAAGGGACTGGGGTTCAATCCCCAGGCCTGCTGTGCCGGCCCCGCCCCTAGGGTACCCTGAGAGGGCAATTGAGACTGGGTGTGGTGGTACACGCTTGTAATCCCAGATCTTAAAAGGCTGTAAACAGGTGGATCACTTTAAATCCAGTCTAGTAGTGAGACCCTGAACACCCCGTAGACCCCTCCCTAAAATATAAATATAAAGAAAAGATGGAGAATGATTACCATGACATATTACATATCTCACAGGGTTGCCATGAAACTGAAGTAAGACAGAGCACATTAAGGCACTCACAGGTTAAATTTTCTACATAAACAAAGGGTGACAAAGGCAAAACTGGTATCTCTTGCACACATCCAAGGAGAGCCCTAAGATGACATCTTGCTACATTGGCCAGATGAAACCAGCCACGTGCACTCTGATGTCAGGTTAAATAATGCCTTCATTCTCTTTTGCTTAAACTCTGACATCGAGTTTCAGGGGGCTGGGGAGATGGCTCAGTGGAATAAGCGCTTCCCTCACAAGCACAAGAGCCTGAGCTCAATGCCTGGTTCTGCCAAAAAAACAAAAAAAGAGTTTGAATAGAACGTGAAGGGCTGGCGGTATAGCTCAGCAGACTAAGCACTTGCTTAGGTAAGCGCAGCAGCTAGGATTCAATTCCTGGTTCCACATGCCGCCCGGGCCCCGTCTTCGGGTGCGTGCGCCTGCAATCCCAGCCATAGGGAGGCAGAAAGCCAGAGGATCACTATGACTGTGGGCTGCATGGTGAGACCCTGTCAAAAATAAAACAAACAAAGACAAACCCTAAAATAAAAAAAAAAAAAAAAATGGAATGTGACTTACTTCCTCAACATATGTTGAAAGCTGACCTTAAGATGCTATCTCAAAATCTTCATCCATGTGTTTAGATTTCCGACATGTGATTCTCTAAATTACAGTTATTTAAAAAGTCACACACAGCAAAAGTGTAGCAACTCTTGGACAATGGGAACAACTTCATTTTAGCATCCTAGAACATATTAGCTGCCTGTTTGCTTTTAATGTCAAGTGTATTCACCATCTTCAGTGGTAGTACAGTTCACACTGCAAAATGACATGAGTGAAAACTGCTCCCCAAGTGTATGGAGACTGAAGACATCTGCAAGGCCACATAAACGCAAGCATCACTTCGGTGCCTGAAAAGGTAAGATCTAAAGGAGACAGGAGAGCCACAGGCAAAAGTAAGTTTTACTCCTTTGTTACTTATACAGCACATTCTTACTAAAGTCACACCTACATCTCTTACTGAAGAAAGAAAAACTAGGGTTACCTGGACCCAGTCCTCAAAAAAAGAAAAGTGGAAATCACACTATGCACATGATGGAAGTGGTGCTCTCGGGTAATGAGACGCACATAGAATTTCTTTTCACACATCCCAAAGCCTGACCAAACAGAAACACACTGCTGTGCTCTCATCGTACAAAGGACATGTGAAGGATGTTCAAGGCGTGAAACAGATTTCAAAACGTTGTTGCTGAATGTCTCTACCAATTTGCAGCATGTATTTTTAAAAAAGAAAAAGAAAATGAAGAAATAGGATTGATTTCTCCTGAGCTTTCTCCTAATATCAACACAACCAGATCCAGGCTGCACGAAGGAGTTACAGCAAGCCAGGCTATGGGGCTATGGGCTTTTCAAGTCAGAATTTGCCTTGTCTGAAGGTAAAAGAAAAGCTTCCCCACTCAAGACGGGAAGAGAAAGGTAATTTTGAGTCCCTGATGTCTTCAAAATCCCTGATGTCTTCTAAGAAAGTGCTTCATAAGTACAGTGTCCTTGAGCTGAGAGCCTTTCATCTTGTCTTCATCAGGTATCCAAGAGGCTTTCTGGGACTGTGCCACAGGCAGGTGGAGGGGAAGACACATTGCCCAGGAGGCCTGGATGGGATGCCTGCCTCCCACCCCAGAGAAGTCCCTCAGAATACATCCGTGCTACTTTACCCCGGTTCTTTCAGAACCTCCATCCTTTCATTCCCTCCCATTCTTTGACACAAGCCAGCTTGTCTCAATTCTGTCTTCCTCCTCCCAAACCTACTGAATCATCTCCCCAGTCACTCATTTTAAAGAATGGTTGTCCCCTCTTTTTCTCTTCCCATTAAATGTCACCTCCCATGTTACTTTAAGTATCACTAAGAGAACTCCACACACACTCAGGGTGACTACACAGAGGGTTGTGGCTATGCCATACTGCTAAGGTGGGATGATTCTGAGCCTTCCACCAGCAGACAGGGAAAATCTCAGCCACCAGCCACCCCAGGGAAGGCTCAAAAAGTCCCGTGTTCTCAGATCCTGATTCTCCCATGAACAATATACAACTACATTCTCTTAATTCAATGAATAAAAAGATTTGTACTCATAGTGTTTGTGGACAGGACATCATGCCTGCATCTTGTACAATGAATAACCACTAAGACAATATGCAATGTATTACTTATTGAAACTGTTCTACTAATCGGTTTTGAAACTGTCTCATTACTATTTGCTTCTCAATAAAATTATAAAAACAAACAAACAAAAGACAGCACAGGGGCCTGAGTCAATAATAGGAACAAGCCTAATTAAACTATCAAGGGAAACAAATGGTGAAATGTAGGAAATATCTTATTAAATAAAAACTTCTTTTCCTCTCTCACCCACCAGCCCCCAACTCCTTCCCAAGCAAGGAAATGGATAAACAAACATGCAACACAAACCACGAAGGGCAGCCTTCACTGCCTTCTCACAAACATCTTAGCATCAGAAAATATCCTAAGAAAGTCAGAGAAGGAATTATAAGGAGGGAACTGCAGGAAGGTAAGGAATGCCATTGAGATGGCCCTTCTCTCCCATCTCTGAATGCCCAAACCAAATGCTAAGGCCTCTTCCTCACCTTCAAAGATCTTCAGTAAAGGAGGTTATATAAACCAAGCTAGGATCCCTGGAGATTTCAGGACAATATTTATCACTGTCTGTCCAAAATCTCCCAGTGTAACTTGTTGCTTTTTGATGGAGTTCATTTATGTGGTTGAACCTAGGGCACGTAGAAATAGAGAGAGCGCACTCCCCAGAGGCCAGAAGGACCAGCACACCCACACCATAATCTTATGCAGCGGGCTTCCTATAGGTTCCACAGCTTCGTGTGCTCCTAGTGCCTGGCCCTTGGCTCTGAATCACATTCCTCTGCCGTGTTTCCCTGGGAGTTTTGATTTCCGCTTGGAGGGCCGGCACTGACTTCTGCCTGCTCTTATAAGACAATGTCTGCAACCGAAAGCTGAAAATGTGCAAGATTCCTTCTTTAAGTACACAAACACCCTGTCTGACCACTTTCCTGTAGCCTTGCCAGGGTTTCTTTCTGTCTGATACCTGATCAAGGAACCTTTTTTACGGGATGTGGGGGGGGGGGGGGAAGATAAGGAAGATCACAAGCAAAAGACTGTAGGACACCCTCAGCCAAACATCTTACAAGACGTCACCACATGACCTGCAAAGCCCATGTCCAGGAGACACGCACACTCCTTACCTAGCTTGGGAAATGACTCAGCAGCCAGCTTTGCAAATTCCTATTTTACCAAGGAAATGAGCTTGCTAGCTAACCACTTGCCCACAAGTGCGAAGAAGCCTGCCTTTACCATCTTGCGCACCAATTCAAAGGACTTTTTCTCTCCCAATTCTGACCTGCTGTCACTCAAAGGGTTGGGATCAGTCAGAGTTGGATGAGGTTGTAAGAAGCCACTATTTCCATTTTCCCACCCAAGCACACACAAACATTTGCTGAGTCATTTATAATAGTGCAAGAATTTATATGCTGTGGCATGAACTGAGGACACAGTGTCAGCCTTTCCTCTAAATTTCCTGGCACCTGATGGTCTGTATCACAATAAAAACATACTTTTGAGTCTGTGGATGTCTTGGGTGTCTTCTCTCATTCTTTCTCTCTTTCTCTCTTTCTCTCTCTCTCTCTCTCTCTCTCTCTCTCTCTCTCTGTGTATCTCTGTGACTCTATTAACAATGATCTTCTAACTCTTTCAAAAGAGTTTTGGTCATAAAGCCTGAATCCAAGTTTAAAACGCACAACATATTTTCCATTGAGAGGTTTCATGTGTTTTGTACATTTCAAGATGCTTGTTTTCTTTCAGCCAATCTGAAAACCAGCCCCTTGGAGCTATGGACCTACTGAGATTAAAGAGACCATGTGTATTTTTTACTGTGGTCAAATTCTTTTTGCAATGTCATGACATTTTGAACAATATCACAAAATGGTGACATTCTCCTGTGTGTAGAGAGAGAAAGGTAAGAAAGTTCAAGTACTAATTCCCTGAGAATTTTGATCTAGTTCACCCTCTTTGAACTCCATGAACTTCAAAACTTTCAGTGTCTTCCTTCTATAAATGGGAATCTGAGGAGATGGCTCCTACTTGTAATAACTTCCCTGAGATTTGTGAATGGCAGTTCTAAGAATAAAACCCATGTCACCCCACTGGGCAGCTCATCCTCTTCATGAATGGGGCTCCTGGCTATGTGCACAAAGCTGCTGCTGGTGGCTGACAGACTCTCCTGAGGTTTTCAAAGTCCCCACTGCTGGCTGTCCCTCACACTGCAGGCTACAGAGCTGGCCACGAAACCCACATCCCCCCTTAGATGAGGCTCGTGCTTTCTGCCCCTCCTCCTTCCCTTCCACCCCACCTTTCCACCCATTAGTGGTAGCTATAATTGGAGGTTTAGGTCTTGAAAGATTTCGCTGTGGCTTCCCACATATTTTAGGCTTTTAAAAATCATCCACAGGGGAAGAGAAAGTTGGGGGCCAAGTTGCCTTTAATACACATGCGGCTATTAACATAACTTGGAATGTTCCTTCTTTAAATAGGAACTAACAGGCCTCTTCTCTTTGAGGAATGCCTGGAAAGAACATTAAAAAACAATGAGGAAAATTCTTCGTGGGCTTCAGAGGCCCTTGCTGGCCATTCACACTGTGGCCCTCCATCTGCACTGTGGCACATGTGGCTTGCTTCAGGAGGTAATTGTGCTCAGATGATGTGGCCAGTGCTGAAGTTGGCTATGCTTTTTTCCCCTTGGCCACTTTCCAATATGATGACTTGAAAACTTAAAAATGCTGGTTGGTTTGCATGGGCTGTCTTCAAGCTACAAACCTGCAGTGCGTGATCTGTTCACTTCCTCTTCACATCAGAAACAGACACGCTTACCGTGAACCCTGGAACATGAAGCACCAACAGCTACGAGGAACCCACTCGCTGGAGAGGCTGATGATTCCACTGCCAGCTGAGGAGGTCTTAGGGGAGACAAATACAGTGGCACGTGGCCCTATAGTCACTCTCCTTACCACTAAATGGTAATTGAAGCTATTAACAAATAAGCCAGTTAAATGACACAGATGCTAAATGAGTGCACAGCTAATTAATTGGGTCCCCAGTGAAACTAAGTAGCAATACAAAGATAGGAGTCTTAGGTTTGCCTTAGTTGACATCTGCACACAGCAGGGGGTAAAACCCATTTTTCCTGAATTCATTCCACACACCTGGGTCCTCAGAGGTCACAATGACTATTCACTCATGTGTAGGGAGTCACTGAAGACATATTAATCCCTGATAGTTTATAACCAACAGGGTACACGGCAGTTGTTATACAATCATAGGTAGGCAGGTAGGTAGGTAGGTAGGCAGGTAGGTAGTAGGCAGGTAGGTAGGTAGGTAGGCAGGTATATAGACAGATAGATAGATGCTTTAAGATAAACCAGGTTCAATCCATAAATCCATATTTGAAGACTACAGGTTTTGGTATAAGTACATGCAGCTGTGTTTAGAACACCCCTGTAGAACCCCAAGCTTCTGCTGGCCCCCTCCTGTCTGGTCCCCTCTTCTCCCACCCCTGTTGCCCATCCTGACACCCCAGGCTTCTACCACAGTCACTCACTCTGACATCAGTAGACCCCTTTTTCTAGAAACACTGATGGCCAGTTATCCCCTTTTCCTCCCTGCACCTCCAACAAAGCAAACAGTCCCCCTGCACTAAGAGAAACCTGGGTCCAGGAATGGATGGACCCAGGGGCCTGCATCCTCCCAGACTCTCACGTTGTTCCCTTTCTTCCTGGCTACGAGCCACAAAACCAAACCGTTATCTCAAAGGACAAAGGATCCAAGTCCTACACTTCAGATACAGAACTGACGATTTTCCGGGTAGGCGTCTTGGGGATCTCTAACGGTTCCAAGCAACTTACTGCTATTCCTAGTTTCAAGACCCCGCAGCCTCTTAAGCAAACATCACTACAAAAACAATAAAAAAAAAAAAAAAAGAAAAGAAAAGAAACACTAGAATTTTGCAGGAATCCCTGTGTGCCTCTTCAGCTACCCACCTCCTAAAAAGGATTTACGCCAAACCAGGGCAAAATTATTACAGAGAAAAAAGAAAAAACAACCATAATTGCCTGTGTGATTTTAAACTATAGAAACCAAAGTACTGAGACGCAGACGCTCATAGGAAAAAACTCCTATTTGATGTTGGAAATACTGCGCCTTTTTTTTTTCTTTTTTTTTTTTTTTCTGGTGAGCTGGAGTGTGCCAGCTTTTTCAGACGGAGGAATGCGGAGTGTCAAGGGGTCAGGATCAATCCGGTGCGAGTTGATGGGGCAGGAAGGTGGGGAGGAATGCGAGGAATGTCCCTGTTTGTGTGGGACTCCATTCAGCCCATTGGCGCGCCTGCAGCCAGCAGCGTATAAAAGGCCGGGCGCTCGCCACAGCCCCACACAGCAGCTCTTCCCCGCTCCGAGGAGGTAGCCAGCGCCACTCCCACCGCCTCGACTTCGCCGGCGACGATCGCCTCCCGCCCAGCGACAGCAGCCGCCCCGGCCGACAGCCCCTGAGACCCCGGCAGCCCAGCGCGCCCAGGCACCCACCTCCGCGCCCTCGCCCCAGCCACCATGGCCCCCGCCGCCGCCGCCGCCGTCGCGCTCCTCCTCGCCCTCTGCAGCCAGGTAAGGGCCAGGCGCCGCCGGCAGGCAGGGAGATCGGAGACCTGCGCCCCGCCGGCCACCCCGGCGCTGACGCTCGCGTCTTTCCCTGCAGCTCGGCTCCGGCCAGGACTGCAGCGCCCAGTGCACCCAGTGCGCGTCCGAACCCGTGCCGCGCTGCCCGCTCGGCGTGAGCCTGGTCCTCGACGGCTGCGGCTGCTGCCGCGTCTGCGCCAAGCAGCTGGGCGAGCTGTGCACGCAGCTCCACCCCTGCGACCCGCACAAGGGCCTCTCCTGTGACTTCGGCTCCGCGTCCAATCGCAACATCGGCGTGTGCACCGGTAAGAGCCGCGGCGGCGCCTGCGCCCCGCCTCCCTGAGGGTCCGGTCACCTCCCGCGTCCCTCTCTCCTGCCCTGCTGGAGGGAGAGCCCGCTCACCAGCGCCCCGGGCAGCAACCCGCCCCCTGCATCCCCGAGCATCTCCAGAGCCCACGGAGCCTGACCTCTACCCTTCCCTCCCCTCCTTGCAGCCAGAGGGGGTGCCCCCTGCGTGTTCGGCGGGAAGGTGTACCGCAGTGGAGACACCTTCGACAGCAGCTGCAAGTACCAGTGCACATGCCTGGACGGAGCGGTGGGCTGCGTGCCCCTGTGCAGCATGGACGTGCGTCTGCCCAGCCCCGACTGCCCCTTCCCCAGAAGGGTCAAGCTGCCCGGCAAGTGCTGCGAGGAGTGGGTGTGTGACCAGCCCAAGGGCAGCACCGCGGTGGGCCCCGCGCTGGCTGGTGAGTGGCCTTGTGTCTGTAGGTCTGCCTTGTCACGGGGCTGAGCCCTACGCATGCCAGGGGCGGGCGGAAGTTGTCCTATCCAGGCGTTTACCTTGGTTGTATGCTCTGCTCTCTCAGCCTATCGACTGGAAGACACATTTGGCCCGGATCCAACGATGATGCGAGCCAACTGCCTGGTCCAGACCACAGAGTGGAGCGCCTGCTCTAAAACCTGTGGGATGGGCCTCTCCACCCGGGTTACCAATGACAACGCCTACTGCCGGCTGGAGAAGCAGAGTCGCCTGTGCATGGTCCGGCCCTGCGAAGTGGACCTGGAAGAAAACATTAAGGTTCGTGCTGCGCTCCTGTGAACTCATTTCCGTGGAATGCTAAGGAACAGGATCGAAGTTAGTTCTTTTGCCACCCTTGTTATTAAAAACCTGTTATCCACAAATACCTAACCATGGGGCTGTTTTGCTCAAATAAGACGTGGTGCAAGAGAAGCCGCCCATCCTCCCCATGCATAGCCCTCCTCAGCTGGTTAACTCAGTACGTTCCCAGGAAGGCCAGGGCTATTTTTGGAAAACTAGCGGATAAAACTCAAAAGTTTTAGAGCTCAAGATATAAGTAGAAATCAGGCAGCGCAAGTCTTAGAACACAGCCGGTGGAGGAAAACTGGTCCCCCTTTAGTAATGGATGTTTCTCTTCTCCTCTCCCTTATCTTCCTTAGAAGGGCAAAAAGTGCATCCGGACCCCTAAAATCTACAAGCCTATCAAGTTTGAGCTGTCCGGCTGCACCAGTGTGAAGACCTACCGGGCTAAGTTCTGCGGAGTGTGCACAGACGGCAGGTGCTGCACCCCACACGCCACCACCACCTTGCCTGTGGAGTTCAAGTGTCCCGACGGTGAGATCATGAAGAAAAGCATGATGTTCATCAAGAGTTGCGCCTGCCATTACAACTGTCCTGGTGACAATGACATCTTTGAGTCCCTGTACCACAAGACAATGCATGGAGATATGGCCTAAAGCCAGAGAGTGAGAGACATTAACTCCATTCACTCATTAGTCTATAACTTGAACTAATTCACATCTCATTTTTATGTAAAAATGATTTCAGTAGCACATGTTAATTTAAGTTTTTCTAGCTGGGGGAGGGAGATTCCCACTCCATTCAAAACATTGTGCTGTGTCGCACAAATAGTCTACCAACCCCAGACACTGGTTTGAAGAAAGTTAAGACTTGACAGTGAGACATTAGCAAATAGTGCCAGAATGTATGCCAAGGTGTGGCTGAAGGAGCAGCGTGGACGCCTGCAGAGGCCAGTGCCACTGGATGTCATCTGAAAGCAGTAGCAGGCCTGCTACTTGGAGTATGCTCTCGGGAAGGAAAATGTCGCAGGCTCACTGACCTCCCTGCAGCTCCAGCAACAGGAAGGGTGTGCGTTCTCCAGCCACCCCGGGGCTGAGTCCCGATTGTTCTTAAAGCCAGAACAGCAGGCTCAGCTGTGACCTTCTGATTCCAATGACAGTACTCAGGAGTCAGAATCCTGTCTATTAGACTGGACAGCTTGTGGCAAGTTAATTTGCCTGTAACAAGCCAGATTTTTTTTATTAATATTGTAAATATTGTGGAGATATATATTATATATATTTGTACAGTTATCTAAGTTAATTTAAAATTGTTTGTGCCTTTTTGTTCTTGTTCTTAATGCTTGTATATTTCAAAGGTTAGGCTCACGTTGTGAAACAGCATGGTTAGGACAGAAAGCTTGTCTGATCATTGGAAGCCTTGGGTGGAAATCTTAACAGAGTGACAGTTTATCCAGAGAGATGGCTTCTTGAAGCAGGGTCCTGGGGTCCCTAGATGTAGGGAATGCGGTGACCTCACTTTTGGTGAATAAATGTCCTTTATTCAGAGATGACTACACAGCCGGTCAATTTTCCACCTGAAAGCTCCTGTTTGTACTTTGACTATGACTGTTTTTCAGACAGTTTATTTGGGGAAAGTATGACCAAAAGTTACATGTTTGCACCTTTCTAGTTGAAATAAAGTATATATTTTTTCTATAAAGAGCTTGGCTATTCATTTGTTCCTGTAAAAGTTTCTGAGGTTTCTTAAACATAAGCAGGAAGTCTTTGCTTATCAGAATTTATCAATGATTCTAAATACCTTTGAAAATATATTGTAATAAATTGGTTAATCAACAGAACTTTATGTAAATAATACTCCATGTGGAAATCCAGTGCCATGAATCTGCAGGCATACACAACATATGGAGCACACAAGCAAACTTTTATTATCTTCATAGTCCATTAAGAACCTTTTAAATTCAGTTATCTGGGTGAATTTGATTTCCACTAACCCCGTAGTATTAAACCATGGTCTTTTTTATGTCTTTAACCATTGTAGGTTCATTTTCAATTCTTCATATCACAAAATAGTCTGCACCTTGAACATGGAAAGTGTTTAAATACTATTTTCTAGATGTCTATGTTGTACTGTAAGTCTGAAAGTATATAATGAAACATATATTCAATTGGAGACATTTAATAAGCATTTATCATAATTCTGCTTCCAGTAGCCATGATAATCAGTGGCAAATGATGATAAAAATACAATACAGGGCTGGAGCTACAGCTCAGCAGTATTGTGCCTGCCTGGCAAGTGCAAGGTCCTGAGTTTGATTCCTAGTAATAAAAAAAGAAAAAACAATGATGAAAAAGAAATAATCATTCACTCCTTGGTTTCAGAGCAATTTCTTCATTTCTTAAGCTAAGAAGCTTCATTAAACTTTATTCCCAGGACTTTATTTCCCTTATTCCCAAGTCTTTAGCTTTATTAGATCAATATATCCTATTGCCAAATGGTTTATCCTGTGACCTGAACAAAACAACTGCTCAGGCTGGGGATGTGGCTCACTAGTAGAGCTCTTGTCTTGCATGTACAACACCCTGGGTTCCATCCCCAGGACCACAAAAACAAAACAAAATAAGATAAAATAAAAAATAACTATTCAGGATGGCTGATGTGGAAATAATACTGGACCTACCCAGGATTCAGAAGAGTGAGCAGAAATGCATCACAACCCAAAGAAACATTCTCAGGGCAATAAGAAGCCCAGTTTTTTCCAAATGAGAACAGCTTTGGATTCTAAATTAGGAGAGGGAATTGCAAAAAAAGACCAACCTGTCCCAGGGTAGTTAGCAATGCTGTAGTCATTCTGAGAAACAAAAATATACTTGAAAATAATGACTGGCCTACAAACTGTGTACCGCAAACCAATGAAAGAGCATCTCCTGTTCCAAATGGGAAGAGCCTTTCTGGCTGTAATAGCGGGCTTTTGACATGCTCACCTAGGTATAGGGCAACACAGTTAGAAGCTGAAGCCTCACTGAGCCAAAAGGGATCAGAGAATTCTGGAAAAATAGAAGCAATAGTGAAAGCACAGAGTTCCCATTTTCCAAACACACACACACACACACACACACACACAGAAAGAGAATAGATTGTGCATCCAAAATCCCATGAGCAATATGTGTAACAAAATCAGGAGCACCACACCCCTTGACCCCCAAGCTACGGCTAGAGACAGACCCGCTGGAAGTCCTGTGCTGTGCCAGCCTGGGTGTGGGAAGCACACCAAGGGCACCTGATGTTTCTGAGAGAGGAGAGCTGTGAAGGGCCCGGTGGCATCACTGAGACGTGGGCTGCTAGGAACTGTGGGCACCCAGCAAAATCAACAGGCCTGGGCTGCTTTCCAAGGCAGGATACCTTCAGAGGCCCAGAAACAAAACTGAGTGGGCCAGGCATAGGAAGACTGGGAGAAGGGGTTCGGATGAAGCGGGCCTCACAGTCCACGAGGTGAGCTTCTGCCTTGCAGCACTGCCAGAAAACATCAAAAGAGAGGGCTCTATAAATTAGGAAAGCCACATGTACCAAGCTCTTTTTTTTTCTCTATAACATCTATTTTTATTAGTGTATATTAATTATATAAAATTTCATCATATTTTCATATATGTATTTATTTTTATATATAAATGACTATATAAAAGGTACATCATATATAAAAAAAAACTAACATCATATAAATTAAAAACACAACATTGCCATGCTGGCCCAGCCCAGGGCGTGCTGAGACAGCCATTGGGACTGAGTATGGTGGCACGGGCTGCAAGCAGGAGAATCAATCACTACAAGCCCAACCTAGTAGACCCTTCATACAGGAAGAAAAAGAACACAAAATTATCAGAGTCAAGTCTCATAAAAGTTATTATATGAATAAAAGAAAATATAGGGCAGAATAATATACCTACAGATAAGAAGAACATGCAATATATGACTATAATAGCCAAAGTAAAACTTTGTAATTCAAAAAAGACATGAAAGGCCAGGGAGATGGCTCAGTGGAATAAGTGCTTCTCTGGCAAGCTCAAGGGCCTGAGTTCAATTCCTGGTTCTGGGGGGAAAAAAAGAAAAAGGAACATGAAGAAAATGAAAATCACATTACACAGAAACAATAAGGAACCAACTACTGATACAAAATAACAGCATAGGAATTGGCAAAATTTAAAAATATGGTGGAAGAATTAGGAATTAAAACACATCCACCTAGAAGAAGCACACACGTGAGCAAGCACAACAGATTGAGGTGAGTTCTTCTTAAAAGAGCAAAATAGCAAGTGTGGAGAAGCATGCCTGTAATCCCAGCACTCAGGAAGCTGAGGCAGGAGGATCACTGTGAATTTGAGACCAAGCTGGGAGAAAGATGAACTCAAGGCCAGCCTGAATTGCACAGTGAGACCCCGCCTCAAAAAGGGGAAGAAGAAAAAGAGGGGGAAAAAAGATTTTAAAAAGTGACAAAGACTGTGGGCAGGCAGAAAAAAATCTAATGTATTGATAGTAGAAGTTATTGAAGGAAGAAATCTGTAAATCAAGAAAACTACTGAAAAAAAATTAAGAGCATATAATGAGAGCCAGGCATGATAGCAAACACCAATAATCTGAGCTCTCAGGAGGCTTAAGGGAGGAGGACCACCACAAGTTCAAGGCCAGACAAGGCTACATAGTGGCCCAAGGCCAGCCTGAACTACACAGTGAAACTGTCTCATAAATAAATAAATAAAAACATGATGCATGAACATACCATGCACCAAACACAATCACCCTACATATATCCATGTCCTGGTACCATGGTTGGCATTTAAATAGAAAGGAAAATGCACCTGTGCATGCTGTTCATGTAGGCAGAAAGAACATGAGCCTTATAAATAAAAAGAAAATTAGCTGCCATTGTCAGATATTTTGTGAGGCAATACTTTGTGCCAGGATAAAAATGAATTGACATATTTAAGATAGTCAAGGAAAAACGTAACTCAAAGAATTTTTAGCCTCCAAAACAGACGTTCAAGAATAAAAGGCAACAACCAGGCACAGTTGCACATGCCTATAATCCCAGTCCTTGGATAGCTTAGGCAGGAAGATCCTCATGAGTTTGAGGCCAGACTGGGGTACATAGTGAGACCTTGTCTCCAAGAAGAAGGAGGAGGAGGAAGAAGAGGAGGAGGGGGAGGAGG